>APFE031031773.1:0-11524 GCA_000404065.3 Pinus taeda | reverse complement strand
TCATTAAGAAATTGTTGCCACATAAATTATAATAAGAATAAATACATAGTAATACATGGAAGATAATACTCATCATTAGAGGACTTGTCACCATGATTCATGTATCTATTACTTAATACAGATTGTCAATGTTTTTTACGCTGAGACATTAAGTTTGGAAGTATGGACCAAGTGGGAGAATGTTAAGCTCCATTAATGTTTACCAACTGTTACCTACAGTTATGGAACTAAACTGCAGCCTTTCCTTAATTTTTGGAAACCAACTGCAGTAGTTTCCTTAAATTAAGGAAATCAACTGCAGTTAATTAATTTTCTGGTTGGAGGTTCTGAAGTGGTCCATTACTCCATCTGAAGTTCTCTACCTTGATCTGTGGAACACCTGACACATAGCCATTAGAAGCTTGATGGAAGCTTGCCTATAAATTCATCTGTTTGGTCCCCAAGCTAGCATCTTAATCCCCTTCAGTTGTTTACACCATCTAGATGAGAGAGCATAGCTTGGAAGTGCCTTCAGATTTTTTGTGATTTTTCTTTTTGCTTAGATAGAAGCTGGAGTGCTGTTTCAGTGAAGAAGCAAGTGGACTGTGGTTTCCAGCAAGAGCGTTATCAATGGCTGGAGCTAATCCTGGGCATTGAAATTTCATTTTTAAATTCTTTAATTCCACAAATTGAATCGCTGTCGTAAATTCTTACATTTATAGCATTTGGTTTTTTTGTTATTGGCTCGAGTGTAATCCACTGAATGGTTTGTGGTGCTCTTCACTCGGATTCTGCTCCAGGTTACAGGTCAGTATATCCTCTTTTTCTTAAAACATCTTCTGTTATCATGATTTCTTTAGACACAACAAGAATTAAAGATGGAATATATTTTGGTATATGGGCTTGTTGTGGGATATTGATTATCCTTTATTTGGGGAAAGTCTGCACTATTAATAGGAACATTGTCTGATGAAAGTTTTTACTCGTTCCACAATTCCCTTGGGGTCTATTTTCTCTCAATGTTTAAGCTTTCCATGCATTGGTCAAATACCAGAGGGTGGTCATGGTTATCTAATTACAACCTTAAGGACCATTTCATCATCTCTAAGCCATGTTCTAATTTCCAAATCAGGATAGGTCGATGGTGGTGCATATTTGAAATATGCTGCTGCTGCATTAGTTGCCCTGGTTTTTCTTCCTGTTGCATTTTCTGAGTACAGAGAATGATCTTTGGTTTTCCGGTGCCGGTTTCTCACATTTGAAATTTTCCCGTTTGCCTTGCTGGGCATTACATCATGAACGCTGCCATTCCATATCTTTTACATTAATGTTTGTCGTCTCTCATCTCTCCTCTTATTGAATCGCGATCTATACAACTGCTCACCGTAGATCTTCATCATGACTTTTGGTTGTATATTCTAGGCGATTGTAAGAAGAATAGGCTCTAGTGTCTAGACACTCTTATCATTGCCCGTCATTCCTTAAATCTCTTGGATTCGTATCTATGATTGGCTCAAAAATCTTGAATGAGTGGGCATTTTCCACCTAACCTTTCCTCTTTCCATTAATATTGGAGGTCTTTTGTATGTCAGACAATCTATTGGGATCCACATCTTTGACCTTGTAGTGTTAGGTCTTTAATATGCATGGATTTCCTCTTTGATCTATCTACTAAGTCAGCCATGGTTCGAGCCACTTTAGAAGCCGAGTCTGCTCTTGCGAGATAGGCGCCCAAATCTGGAAAGCTATGCTGGAAGTTGACGTAATTATTCCCTCTATTACTGAATGATCTTCTCGAGGTGATGGTATGACTAATCAGTCGAGACATAAACCTATCCGTCCTATTAAAACCTCCCCATCTCCTGCTGCTATCATCTTGGATGGCCCTTTACTATTGGACAAAATCTTGAGTTTGTAGAAGAGGGCTCTAGTGGGGAGATGGCATTTCCCGTCAATGGAGGATTCACAAATAAGATCATGGATAACTGCTAAATGGTCTCCACTCCTGGGATATTCTCCTACCATTGTTCACCTCATGAATAACTAGTATAGTTTTCACTTTCTTCAGGTTAAAGACTTGGATCTCATCTTTTCTAAGCCACGGGTTCGAGATAAAAGCTTTTTAGCCCTTCACAGATGGTACATCGGATTTGATCCCCTTAGATGTACACCCCGAAACAAGTACATCTGGTTAAAATAGACGGGCCTGCTGCTAGAGTTGTGGACTAAAGAATCCATGGAAAAGATTGGAAATGCCATTGGACGCTTTATTTACGTCGACCCTAGGCGCATTAGAGCTAAAGATAAGTGGGTGGCCTGGATTCTCATAGAAAAGGAATTCCGGGGGGGTTTTCTAGAATCTATCGACCTAATATGGGATCAATCCACTACTCACCAGTGTCTAGATTACTGGGGAGTCCCATTTAGATGTTCGACCTGTCACAAGAGTGGACACCTTTATCCCCAATGTCCCCGCTGACCAGTGGGCAAACAAAGGAAAAATATACATACTAAAAAGTTTTCAAATCTGCCATGCGATCCAGATTATATGGAAAAAGAATGGCCTAGCCTCGTGGACGTATATAGGGCTCCTGATTTCACTATGGCTACTTCATCATTGCCGAATGGCCGCTCAAGGGAAAGATCTGCATGTTTGCTGCACTCTCGATCTCTATCTATGGATCGTCCTCAAAGGAACCAACTGACTTCTACATATAGGCCACGGTCATCCTCCGGTTCAAAACCGCCACATACCATGTCGATGAGTTTCTCTCCCATTCCTCCACCTATGGAACCCGATCCCGACCCTGTTATTCAATTACCACCTTCAACCTCTAAACCACTGGATATACATCCATCCCCTCCCCATATCCACTACATCTCCTCATCCCCTCAATCCCCCACATTTCAACGACCCGCCTTATAGTTACCCCCACCTCCTCCTCCCCACGGCCGAACTTCTGTTTCTAATCTAAAAGGTAAGGCCCCATATATACCTACATCACTGCCAGCCTCTCCATCATCACCTTGGAACTCATTTGACCAGGACATTGACCTCCTTCTCAAACATGGTTCTTCGAATCTTCAGTCACTAACGATCCATCGCCCAAATCGCTCCCCCTCCCCCATCATTAGTCCAAATTCAGCGGGAAATATTACTATCCGGCGCAAGGAGAATCAGGGAAGTAGACACTTTCAGGGTAGGAAGGGAAGACAGGAATTGGCTATTCGAGATCTCTCCTTAATTGATATACTTGTTTCGGAAATTGCCGCTGATGAAATATCTGACATGAGGCCTCTTAGAGCTAGTCGGCCTTCTGAGGCCCCAAAATGATTGACATACTATCTATGAATATTCGGGGCCTGGGTGCAGAATCAAAATTTTTGGCCCTAAAAAATCTTTTTGTCTCATCCAAATCCAAAATGCTTCTTATCTAGGAAACCATGCATGACAACCTACAAACTATTTCCTATTTCAGGAGGATGCTTCCATCATGGCATATGGTGGCTTCTAGCGCTTTGGGAATGTCAGGGGGTTTAGCAGTCATATGGGACCCGAAATGGATTAAGGCAACGGCTTTTCAATGTACAACTGGCATACTTGTTCTGGCCCATATTCGGGGCACTACAATCCCGGTGCACATATTAAATTTATATGCACCATATAAGAATCGTTTCCCATTTTGGAACAGTCTGCTATCGTTTGAATTACTCGAAATTGATTCACTGATTATTGGAGGAGACTTTAATTGTACATTAAGCAATGAAGAAATATGGGGCAATGGCAGGAAATGCAATGTGATGGAGAGGATCATTCGGGAAGCCATGATTCAATATAACTTTATTGACATGATGCCAAAGTTCCGGGGACCTACATGGGATAACGGGAGATCAAATAATTCATTCTTGGCAAAGAAACTAGACAAATTTCTCTTGCACGAAAATCTGATCGAAAAATTTGGTCCCCCATCTATGAATATCATTCCATCATATATATCAGATCATCGGCCTATTTCTATCCATTAGAATCAGGTTGGATGCAAGTTTGGATACCCTTTCAAAATCAATAGAACATGGCTGTGTGATGAGAGCTTCAACATATTTATAAATGATACATGGAAGGTCGCTAATGTGCAGCGTAATAACCAGTCCCGAAATTTTCTTGACAGGATGCAATCTCTTCGGGAAAAAGTCAAAAAGTGGCAGAAGGAGAAATCGACCTCCAACAAAAAGGAACTAAAGGAAATTTGCAGAAAATTAGAGCTTTTATCAACACTCTTTAAATTCCCAGACATGTCGTCCTCCACTAGAAAAAATATCTGGGAATGAGAAAAAAGATAACAGAAGATTTTGGAGGTTTAAGAGGTAACATGGAGGTTAAAGAGCCGAGCATTATGGCTTAAATATGGAGATAAAAATACGAAGTTTTTTCACAGGTTTGCAAACAAGAGAAGGGAAACAAATACTATCTAGGAAATCAAAGTTGAGGATGGAAACATTCATACCACTCAGGATGCCATATCTCGACAAGCTATGAATTTTTTCAAAAAGGCATACAACAAGAACTCTGTCTATGACATAGAAGACATTCTATGGGGTATAGACCCATATCCCATTATGTTTAATGGTAATCAAAACAATGCTCTATATGCTGAAGTGACTGAGGAGGAATTACTGACAACTGTGAAATCATTCTAGAAAGACAAGTGCCCTGGACCAGACGGGTGGTCCATCGATTTCTTCATCCACTTCTTTGACATATTTAAGACAGACATTCTAAATATGGTTGAGGAATCAAGACTCTAGGGCGTCATAAGCCAAAGCATTTCATCTACATACATCGCTCTAATCCCTAAGAAGAAGCTCTCATCCTCATTTTCTGACTATCGGCCTATATCTTTGTGTAATGTATTATATAAAATCATATCAAAGATTATTGCAACTCGTATAAGGAACACTTTATCTCTGCATCTGCCTCAAGAGAAACACGGGTTTTTAAAAGACAGGAATATATTAGATGCGGTAGCCCTCACCCAAGAATGCTTACATTCTATACACAGCAGAAGAATTGAGGCAGCTCTGTTGAAAATCGATCTTAAAAAGGCTTATGATTGCGTGAACTGGGGCTTCTTATGATGCTTACTGGCTAGGATTGGCCTTGAGATCAAATGCATTCGATGGATCATGGCCTGCGTGGTGGAGGTCAACTATGCAATCCT
The DNA here is from genome assembly GCA_000404065.3 of Pinus taeda. Classification (NCBI taxonomy): domain Eukaryota; kingdom Viridiplantae; phylum Streptophyta; class Pinopsida; order Pinales; family Pinaceae; genus Pinus; species Pinus taeda. Next base: position 6,326 of record APFE031031773.1, on the reverse strand, counting down.
CATAAATGGAATCCCGACCCCATTTTTCAAAGCGGCCAGGGGCTTACGCTAAGGCTGCTCTCTGTCGCCGCTTCTCTTCATATTAACCATGGATTCATTAAGCCTCCATATTAAGGAAGCGATTCAAAAAAACAGATTCAAGCCCCTCCCCATAAGCAGGAATATCTACATCTCGCACAATTTCTTTGTCGACGATATCCTAATATCAGCGCTGCTGTGCAGAACTACATGTTTAAGTCTTCATGCAATAATGGAGAGATTTCAGAAAGCAACTGGCATGTTTATTAATGATATAAAATCCTCCTTTCATGTAGAAAACATAAATGGAGATCTCATTACAAATCTAACAGGGCTATTTAATATTAAAGCTTATCCCATTTAGAACGGATTGAAATATTTGGTTTTTAATTTGAAACTCGTGGGATACAGAATAACGGACTGATCATGGATTTTGAATCGTTTCTATAAGAAAATAGTTGCTTGGGAATTCAAATGCTTATCTTTAGGAGGCCAAACCATCCTGACTCAATCTGTGCTGACACAAATCATGGTTTATTGGGTGCACCTATACTTTATACCTTCAGCTATCATCAACTGTCTCAACAGAATGATTGCCAACTTCATATGGGGAGGATAGAAGGACAAGAAAAAATTCCGCTTGACTAAGATATCAAAGCTGAGTCGACCCAAAAATATGGGAGGATGGGGTTTATTGGATCTGCACTTCTTTAGAAGAGCCCTTCTTTGCAAAACCATGTGGAGAGTGATTATGGGAACATCTATCTGGAGTAGGGTCATTAGAGCCAAATATATGAACAATCAGGACATGACATTTTGGATCAGACAGCGTCAAATTGGATCCTCAAATGGCTCTACTATATGGAGAGGATTTCATAAAATGGAGCCGTTCTTCAGGAAAAACTTAATTTGGAAATTCCAGACTGGATCTAAAATAATGATTGGCATAGATGATTTTGCAAGTGAAGAAATTTTTTTTTTCTCTACCCAGCTGTTGAGAGCATTACACAACAGGGGTCTTTTTCTATGGGCCATCGTCATCCAAAAATGGGAAGGAGCAGTCCCAATATGGAAAACCGCCTCAGAAATACAACTCGATGGTGCACTGGAAACTCAATGGAATTCCATCATTCAATCTATTTGCACGAGGGGCATTTTTCGTACAACGAACAGTGACTTCCTGATATGGAAAGGTCTAGGTGGCACTACAGCTGTTCAAGCAAATTAGATTTATTTACAATTATTGTATTCAGCACCTGACCCACCTGAAAATATATTTCCAACTATTTTTTGGAAAACATGATGTGCCTTAAAAATCATTAATTTCACATGGCTGGTCTTTTATGACAGAAACCTCACTTGGGAGAATCTCCAAAAGAGGAAACGACATGGTCCGGCCATATGCCCCATATGTAGGTCTAATACTGAAAACAATTTGCATATTTTTCTACAATGTCCGCAATCTTAGATAATTTGGTAGAACATAGTTGATCATTTTGGTTTCGCACCCCTCATTGCTCCTTCAATCGTTGAAGCTTTCACAGGATGGAGCAATTTGTAAACAAAGAGGAGGCATGTTCCTCTTTTAACGATCTAAGCCATATGGAAGTGGTGCAATAGGATATTATTTAATTCTATAAGGGATCCACAATCTTTAGTTTTCGAATATATCCTCCGCTTATATAATGAAAATGGATGACCGAGCCAATCTAAAATCAAGCATGGGAAAATGAAGCAGTCCATGGATGCGACAGTCTATCCCTGTGCCTATTTCGACGGTGCTGCCCAACATGGCATATGTGCATGTGGAGTTTTCATCATCATTGAGGAAGGACAAGTCTATGATATTCATTGGAATGGAGGAGCTGGAACAAATAATAACGCAGAAGTCATGGCTCTCGCAGGACTTCTATCGATATGTGACTTCCTTGGGTTACAAAGACTGCATATATTTGGGGACTCAAAAGTGATTATTGAGCACATCTTGTCTAAACATACCATAAGGAACATACACCTCTCAGGATGGCTGAATAGGGTGGAGGCCATGTGGAGGATCAGGAAGGACTACACCATTTCTCACATTACCAGGGATAAAAATTAGAGGGCAGATGCTCTATCAAAGCAGGGTTTAACAGTTCCACTGAGAATATGGAGGATGCAAATAACATTGGTAAATATTTCTCACTAGATCCAGGACTTTTGTATGCTAGGTACATAATTTTCTATAATGAGATCCTCATCTGGTATGTTCTTTCTTTTTCCACAATTTTTGACTCCTATGATGTATTTTTGATCTATACATATCTTGGCATATGGGACCGATAATTGGACGGACATTTTAGGCATAGAAGCTAATAGTAATATCTCTCTTATCCTATCCTTTCATGATCTGATATGACTACATAAATATAGTTCTATCCAGGTGATTATGATCCACTATTCATAGGCCTTTGATGGTCCCCATATGAACACTGTAATTTTTGATACGCTGTATATTTTGAGGATATGAATATAATAGAAATATAAAGCTTTTTTTTTTTTTTCGTGCTAAAAAAAGAAAAAAAGAAAAAACTAGATATATCCATTTTCATTATGGATCAATATGATCTAGAGGGATTTTTATTTTTTTAAGTGCAATTTTTTTTTTATAAGCGATATTTTTAATGTTTTGTAAGTTATTTAATTTTTTTTGATAGATTTTTTAAAATTTCTATTTTCGCTGACATGAGCAAAATTTTAACTTTTAACTTTGATGACAGAATTACAACGTTACACATCATACTACCCTATAGAATGAGCATCTTGGCTCAAAAATTATATTTCTTTGAATAATTTTTTTTAAATAATAAGTAAATATTAATGTGATAATATATATTATTTATTTATTTTTTATTTTTTTTTGTAGTTTTCGTTCGGTGTTGTAAGTCGTCTATAATTTCTTAAAGATATAATAAAGTGTTTTAGATTTTCAATGTAGTCGACTAGAGTTCTCGTGTCGATATTTATTATGGAAAATCATATTTTACATTTTTATGTTTTTATTGGGTATCGCAAATCTTCCCCAATTTCCTAAAGATAAAATAAAGTCTTTTCAATTTATTGTAAATATAAAGAGTTGTAATTAGCTAGAGTTATCATGTTAATATTTATTATAGAAAATCACATTTTATATTTTTAAGTTATTATGTTAATATTTATTATGGAAAACTATATCTTATATTTTTAAGCTTTTTAAAAATAAAATGAAGTCTTTTTAATTTCCAAATGTTGGAGTTGGTAGTCAACTAGACTTATTGTGTTAATATTTTTGTTTTTTTATTTAAGTATTCTAAATCTTTCACAATTTCCCAAAAAAGTTTTCTCAATTTTCAAATATTGGAATATTTAGTCAACTAGAGTGATTGAGTTAATATTTATTATGGGTATTGTTTACTAAGGAGACAATTTCACTTGGATGGCCATTCTGATCATTTTTTTAAACTAATTGTGGTAATGTTCGAATCATTTTTTTATGATCAAAATCGATTCAACATCATCAAAAGCCCACAGGCACCCAAAATCTTAAAACTTGACAACTACAACTCATATTTCAAAAAATATGAATGACATTTTGTCAAAAATGTACCGGTATTTCCATCGTTTTATAGACAAAAAAAGCCTTGTGCCTCCTTAGTCTATGTGTTTGTTATGGAAAACCATACCTAACACCTTTAGGTTTTTATTGGCTATTGTAAATTCTCGATAATTTCCTAAACATATAATGAAGTTTTTTTCAATTTTCATATATTAGTGTCCATGGTCAATTTACAAATCTTGTTAAGAGTATTATTTTTTAATTTCTTTAAATTAGTTTTTTTTAAGTATAATTTACATCTTAAAAAGTTTTATATGATTGTTTTTCATATTATTATAAATGGTTTTCACCAATGTAGTTCAATCTTATTATTATTATTATTAAATAGGCGTTGCTGGTATAGTCTACATCTTAAAAAAATTATATGACGGTTTTTCTTATTAGTATAAAATATCACGAGTTTCACCACTGTAATGAAGTTCTTTTGAGTAATGTTAGATTTAAAGATATTGATTTTCATTGTATCTGTGCATTTATCTTTTGTGTTAATGATATCACTAACATCGTAAATACCACATACACCCTACTTTTTTCTAGTTACTAGTTAACCAACAAATATATAAATTAAGCCCTTAGTATCATTTTGATAGAGAAAGTGACTGTGGTTGTAAAGTTGGGATTGATCACTCATGGTGATGGCGATTCCTGGTAAGTGGTTAGGGTTTTCTCTTGGAGGTTGATTGCCATCAGTTTTAATGCTCATTTGGGGTTTACAAGTAGTCTAGATGGGAAAGGCTTGTTTATGGCAAGATGGCAATGTCTTTCTCAAAGAAAAATGCAATTTAACTAGGTCATGGTGGCATCTTTGTTTATGACTTGGAATTTTGTATAAATAGTTCTTTGGGTTTTTAGATGGATGGGAGTTTGGGTGTTTCTTGGAGTGCACCAAAAGGAGGTTTTTTGGTGGCTCAATTCTCTTCAGGGCTAATTTCGAGTGGTTTTTGGGTATCAGGTAAGTCATCCCTTGGACTTTCCATTTTGTTCTTCTCTATCATATATTTGTGTTGCTTTAGGGAACGTCTGGGCTTTTGGTGAAACTTCATGGGTCCCCCCTTCCTATGGGATTTTCCCCCTATTTTGTATGTGTCATATTTAGGTGTATTTAAGCCAAATTTATGAAGTAAAACACATTTATAAGGGATTTTTTTCTACTTCATGGGGCATGCTAAAGTATCTTCAAGTGAATGGTGATTGTGGTTTTTCTCTATAGGTTCATGAAGTTGGCGAAAATGTGGTTCAAAAGCACGGGAGAGAGGAGTGTTCACACTCTCTGGTTGAAGAGTCTTCTGACCCTCAAACAAAGCTAAAGAAGAATAGAGTTCGCAAGTGTGAGAAATCATCTGGTTCTTACAATCTAAGCCTAGGGCTCAATGTTCAAATTGATGAAGCAAGAATTCTAGTAGATATGGATTTGGTGAGCCTTGCTAGGGGTTGAAATTTTTTGTGTTGCTACTTTGCAAGAATAGATCTACTATGAGATTACTCAATTGGTGATCAAATTCCCTCCCGAGATATTTTGGATAGCCAAAGGTTGGATTCAAATTGTTTTTGGTTCTCATGAGGTTGTAAAATGTATCACTCATTCAATATGGGCTATTAACTCAACTACTGTTACTTCCACGTCCTATAACCCTCTCTTTGATGCGAGTGGGGAACATATCGATGTCGTTTCGATTTGGGTGTGACTGTCTGACTTTCCATCGAATATGTGGAATGAGAAAAGTTTCATGGATCTTGGGAACAACTTAGGGGTTTATATTCAGGCTGTCTATTCTTTCTAGGAAATAAAGGACATGTCATTAGCCCGCATTTTGATATATTTGGATTTATGGAAGAGCCTATATGATACTATCAATATTGGAAGAGGGTTGGTATAGCTCCAGAAGTTGGATTATGAGGTTATTTGATTTCATTGCAAGAGTTAATTTTTGCAATCTCTTTTTCAAATGTGTAACTTTGGAGGGGGCGTGAAGACAAAGTTCAAGGTTTCTACAAATATGGGTATGTGTGGCAATCCAAAGGCTAAGGAAGTGGTCTCAATGGATATAGATAATTGTATGGAGGTTTCACCTGAATTGGGCATGTCGAATGTGATACCACAAGTTTTAGTCTCTTCTGGTGGCAGTGAATCTCCTCCTTTGGATGGTGGTGGTACTTCTTCACGTGTAATTTTGGTCATGTTAGCTCTGCTATATAACATTGATCCTCAAAGGATGGAAGCAAGTTTGGTCCTCGGTCATGCTCAAAGAAAGACCTATGGTGGTTTCCCTCCCCTCCTCCTCTATCAACAATGTAAACTTTGAAACGGGAACTATAAACTCAGAACGGGAACTCTAGCCCAAAAACCCCAAAAAAACATCAAAAACAGTGCTAAAAACGAAAAGTGTGTATACTGGAACGATGTTTTTTTTTTAGGTGCCAATTTTGAACGTGTTTTAAAAATGGCGGTGACTACGAAATTTACTACGAAATTTTCTTGCAAAACATAGCTTCAAAACGAAAGTGATGCTGCTGGAATAACGTTTTTTTTTTAGGGTCAATTTTCAAACTTTAAAAAAAATGCTAATAAAACCAATTTTTTATGTATCAAACAAATTTAATTTTTAAGGAAAAAACACATTAATGTTTATGGTAGAATATCATTTTTCTTTCCTAAGTATAAATTTAACATGTT
>APFE031031772.1:26187-56062 GCA_000404065.3 Pinus taeda | reverse complement strand
AAGTCTGGCTGTATATCAGCAAGGACAGAATGCAAGGTGAAGGTAAAAAGCTAAAACCTATCAGGTATGGACCCTTCAAGATACTTGAGAGGATTGGTGAGAACGCTTTTTGACTTGATCTGCTAGCTTACATGCACATCTACTCAGTCGTAAATGCAGACTGTTTGAAGTTGTTTGAACCTTCAATGATTGAGGACCCTAAAGAGCAGAGTCAATTACCTTCTGTTGATGACCTACTACTTGAATACCTTAATGAGTTACAGGAAGAAATAGTGTTGCACATGAAGGTGAGGACGACGTGCAGTGGATAGGTGGAATACCTCAGAATTGGACTTAAAGGTTCGAAGCCGAGCAATGTAAAGTGGATTGAGATTGGAAAAGTGAGACAACAGTTTCCTCACTTAGTCGATGCTTGAAGAAAACCAACTTTTGGTGGTCCAAAAGCTTTTCAGTTGGGAGGCCGTGATCCGAATCGGATCCATAAATGACTGTCATAGAATTGTGAATAAAACAGGTCGAACAAATCCTTGAAGAATCCAAACCACAGTTGAAAACACCCTGAACTAGTGGCCATGGCAGCCGGCGTGGAACGACAAGGACCTCGATCAAAGCACGCTGACCAAGGCCCATGGAGACTGCGCAGGAGGTAAAAATAGCCCCTAGGAGCCAAGGGACCGCAGGCGGAAAAAGGTAAAAAGCGCCAACATACAATGGTGGGACCCATGGCCTGGAAACTGGCGGTTTGATCGGGAAAAGGAGCTAGTTTTCGATGCGCGTTAGCACTTAGCGCTAACGCGCATCGCTAGGCAAATAGGGCTGAAATGGTAGGGCTTAAGCACTTGGTCACGTTGGGAGCCAAGGGACCGCAGGCGGAAAAAGGTAAAAAGCGCCAACATACAATGGTGGGACCCATGGCCTGGAAACTGGCGGTTTGATCGGGACGCCCTTGAACGGTAAGCGGTTTTGGAGAAAGCGGAGCGATCACAATCAACGATTGACACATGGCAGCGGAGGAGAGAGAAAAACCGCTGCGATCTCGCGTTATTGGTCGAGCAAGTCAACCATGCTCGACGTGCAAATGACGTTGGATCTGGAGGAGCCCAGATCGGACGGCTGAGATTGCGCCCGATAGACAGAGCAGAATTGACAGGGGATTAAGCCGCGATTTAAGAGGATTTGGAATCCGTTGATCACCACGGTGGAGAAAGCAACAAATCGACAAGTGGGCTGGCGTAATTCCGATGGAGACACGTGGCTACTTCCTGAGCATTATGCTGACACCAAATAGGGAATTCCAAGTACACAGGCGATAGGCGAATTGACACAGGGAGGAGAGGAAATGAACAAACACAGAGGTCGAATGGCTAAAGCCATGAGCGGAGACTGTGAACGGGAGATCAGAAGAAGAGAGATTCAGATCGAAGAGTCCAAGCGACCAAGGGAGATAGTGAACAGTGAACCCTGAGAGGAGGACTGAGCACATAGAGCAGTAAAGCCAAGCAGAGGAGACAGAGGGCGGAGCTGACCACATGCAACATTGAGCACCAAAGAGCTTGAAGAATCAAGCCTTCCCATAGAGGAATTTGTCCCGATTGAGCATCATAGTTGGCTCTTTCTAGTGTAGACCAAAAGTCACAGAGATGGTAGGAAGAAAAGAGTCTATAAACTCTGAGTGGCTTGGGGAATCCAAGAGCCACCCTGCCAAACAAAATCTGATTCAGGAGAACTCATATTGACTCCCTGCATTTGTAATTTTCTGCTTAAAGACACAATAAAACAAGGCCACCACTGAAGCTGGACCGGAGACGTAGCCCTGAAGATTAGGGTGAACTTATTAAAAAATTGTTTGTGTCTAGTATTGCTTACTGTATTTATCTGTTGTCCTTCCATTCAAAATGTCTGTGTATTGGCAATCTGATCGATCCGTTGTTTCAATAATACAAAACACACAGCAGCACATGAGTCTGTAATACCTTTGTTTATTAAATCTTCAACTGAGGTCACTCATAGGGTGAGAATCAGATCAATTTTGAAGTTTGAAAGTTTGTGTTTGGCCTAGAAGTTTTCTCATGAGTTTGAAACATTATGGACCATTCCATGCCACCCCAGTACCCTCATCATGTCAAATGATGCTCGGAGATAGTATAAGGTTGGGGTGTTGCGCTTCTGTGTTGTGCTTTCACACAATCACCATATTTTCACCATATATATTAAACCATGCACCTATTTTCCATGAAAGTTTTACAGGATATGCACGGGGGTGAGATGAATAAACCCACTTAATTTTAGGTCAAAATACTTCATGGTTTTCAAGAAATGAGCCACCTTCATCTACAACCATTGTTGGATTTTCTTGAGATCCGTGAGTCAAATTTGGATAAAATTTTGTTTGGAGAAGGGTTATAAGTATATTAAATTTATGTCAAAAAATTAGCTCAATATGGCTTACTGTTAGGAGATATTCAAAAAATATCAATCGTTTTGCTTCTCTATTGCCTTTTTGTTGAACTAGGAGGTTGCGTAGTGCCAACACTATGCTGTCACACAATTAACCTTTTGACCAAGTTTTTCATGTCAAAATATCTTGTAATTTGTTTTTATGATAATTTTAAATATTATGAAGAATCTTAGGACTCATAGGCTCAATTTGGACTGAAAATTTAATGTAATATGCTTGGAAAAATATTTGGTCAAACAATCCCTAATTTTCAGTTCTATTTTCATTGCATTAGGTAGAAACTGAAAGCTTATTTGAGGAATTCAGTCCCTAGAGGTGGGAATTGATTTTTATTTAGTCTATTTATGATGTAATTTTAAATGAGAAAAGGTTTAGTTGGGTTTGAGAAGGAGGGAATTGTGTACGTTGTATTTTTTTTTAATATTTTACCAGTGAATGAAAGAGACAAAGGTGTGATTTACAAGGATTCCAGTGTCAGCTCTTGATGGTGAAGTGATTTCCTCATGTTGTAAGTTTTCCTTACATTATTTCCAGGTCATAAATGTGTGTCTTCATGTTTGGTTAAATTTGAATTTATCTCTGAATTCATTTTGGAAATTCTCTGAATTAGCTTGCCAAACAATCTATGTTTTCTTCTCAAAGCATCATTTAGAATTAATCCCACAGTTTGATGCTCTACATGTTGTTTTCAGCATTCTTCCACTCACCCTCCTACAATGAATTAATTTTATTACACCACTAAGGCTTCCTACCTTTCCCTTGTAGAATACCCTTAATATTTTCATCTTATGACTGGAAAAATAATCAACTTGACATGACTCCATGCCCAACAAATCTGTCTTCCCTCCTGCCAACAAATCTTTGAAAATTTATACCCTACTGAGCACCATACCTAGCCTAACATTTGAGTAATTGAACATTCTAGACAGAGAGAGCCCACTCTAAAGCTAGAAGGGATATATTAAATCTTACAAGTGGTTTTGTGGTTACCTTTGAGTTTCTCTCCTCAACCTGGAAAAATTAACAGAGAGCTAGCAACCCTCACATTTTAACCACCCTGTCTTAGAGCACAGTTTCTCTCTCACTCTCAACATCATCGTTTCCATTAATTTCCTAAGGTCCCTCACTGATCCAGGTGGATATTGGTGGCCACCTACCTATTCCACTTGGAACCCCCTATTGTTTCTTTCAATTTTTCGGTTTCCTTAATTGTAGCATAGTTTAATATTTTTGGTAGTTTCTCGAACCCTGAACTTCCAGAGCTGCTTTGAGGCGATAAATGGATTTTTTTTGGAAAACGGGAAAATGTGAGTCTTTGAATGACATTTGCAATAAAAAATTGTAGTCCTCATATAGACCTTTCTAACGAGGTAATGTGCGTGTCACACAAAGATCGTATGCCAAAGTTACGACCCCTTGGAGTTGATGTATCGATTTACCACAATAGGGCCCACAATTTTAATGCTTCATCTTCTAGGGTTAGGCTTTTGGATGTTTAGGGTTTCAAATCGTTTCTCAATAATAAATAGGCCTCATTGTAACATAGTTCAGAGGCATAGCTACCACATCTCTTCTAAGAGATAAGCTACCATCGCCCGAGCTAGTTTATTTCTATTTTGTATGTAAGCATATTTTTGTTCTTTGATATTAATGAAATGAAGTGTTATTTTTTCTGCATCTATGAATTTATGGTTATATATGTATTTTGTTGTGTTCCTATTTAAGTTTGAATCAGTGGCATCAAAGTGGTCTACACTTTCTCTATTTTTCTTTGCATATCCCCAACGAGGTCAGGGTATAAGGAATTAGGGCTGGAATTGGTTGAACCTTTGCCAGACCAACCTCGAAAACCCCGATGACCTCCTTGGTGGAAGAAAATAAAGACGAGGGGGAAGGAGATCCTTTCAAAATATTACTCGAAGAAGCCCTCAAGCAACATAGGAACGTAATTATGGACAACTTTACCTAGATCCTTCAGCGACTACCCACATGCAACACATCTTTACTGCAACCACTTTGGAAGCACCACACCCTTTAAGGTAAAAGCTAACTTTGAAATCCCCATATTTGAAGGTCATATAGATGCAGATGTTGTAGATAAATGGTTAAATCTGCTAGAAGGATATTTTTCAGTTTGTGATTTTTCCAACTGAGAAAAGATTACTTTTGCACTCCTCAAAGTCGCCCCCACATCAAAGACTGGTGGGAAACCTACTGTGAGAAAATGGATGAGAGTGCACCCTCACTATTTTCAGCCGCACCCACTTGGAAATATTTCCAGGATGCCATCAAGGAGAATTATGACCCTATTGGGAGCTATGATGATAAATACATAAAGTGCACCATACTGCAGCAGGGAAGGGACCAAGACATGTTGGAGTTCAAAAAATAATTTTCATACCCTTCAAATGAAGTTGAGTATCAAGGATTGTGAGCGACATTTGGTACTCAAGTACCACGACTATCTACGCATATACATCCGGGATGAGATGGATTTCTTGGACATCTCCTCGCTTGATGCTGCCTATTGATACGCTGTCAAGATCGAGCAAAAATTTAAACAAAAGAAGCAAGACTTTGGATCTGTGAATCCGAAGCAAGGGAAAGGTGCCCCCAAACCACAGAACAAAGGACAAAACCAAGGCAAGGATACCCAAGACAAGTCGCTGAAGCCGCAAGAAAATAACAACACTAGGAAGACAAAGAAGGACACAGGAAAATGGTGCACGTTCCATAAGAGCCCCACTCACAATACAAGTGAGATTTGGTCCAAGCGGTCACTGGTTGCCGAGTTAAAGACTTATGAATCAGATGTATTTTCTAACTCTAAGTCAGAACCTGACAAAAGGAATGGTAAAGGGAAGAAATTATTAACGCAGAGCCTAGTGCCACTATTTCTACTACCAAGATCCAGAAGAATGAGCTCAAATATCCAGGGGGGTGCCTCTTCCACTCACATATTTGGCTGAAGGGTTCTCCACTGCAGTTCATTGTCGACAATGAAAGCCAAAATAACCTCATTTTAGCAGAGGTCATGAAATGACACCCACATCCGCATCCACACACTATCGAGTGGCTTCACCAAGGATGAGATCTCCACGTCAGCCAATAGTGTCGCCTCACCTACAACATCAAGTCCTTCACGGATGAGGTACTATGTGATGTTTCTCCTCTTGAAGTTTGTGATGTATTATTAGGCCAACCATACTTGTCGAAGCGACATGTTCTGTACGAGTCTATGCCTCACACTGTTATTATTACTTTAGGCAATAAGTTGTACAGGATACTGCAGGTAGCATCGCCTACTACCATCTCTTTGATCACTACAAAGCAATGCTGTAAGATCATTTCCTATACCAAGATTTTTTTTTTCCTTATGATTTGCCCTCAGGGTAATAAGAATATTGTGGCCATGGCCTGCAGATAGGGATCCTATGCCTAGAAGTAACAGATGGACAAGGTCGTGGAGGAGTAGAGGGACATCTTCACCTCACCCACATGCATACCTCTACACTATCAGGTTAAGCACTCCATCGATCTGACCTCAAGCACGATGAAATCAAGAGGCAAATTCAAGAGTTGTTGCAAAAAGGACACATCACACCAAGTTCATCACCCTATGGGAGCCTGATCATTTTTGTACAGAAGAAGGACAGATGTTGAGACTCTATATTCATTATCGGGCACTGCACAAGATCACTGTCTCGAATAGATATCCAATCCCCATGGACTGATGACCTTATGGAATAGCTCAAGGGGGGAAAATATTTTAGCAAGATTGGCTTGAAGTTTTGTTATAACTAAGTACCAATCGAACCCTCTAAGTGTGGAAGACTACCTTCAAATCCAAGGAGGGCCTTTTCGAATGGTTGGTCATGCCTTTTGGGTTGACGAATGCCCCCGCAACCTTCATGAGCTTGATGGAAAATATATTGTGACCCTTCACCAACTCATTCGTGGTGGTGTATTTGGATGACATCTTGATCTTCAACCATAGTTGGGAAGTTCACCTTCACCATATTCGACAGGTCCTCCAAACCCTACGATAACCCAAGTTGTGTGCCAATTTGGAGAAATTCACTTTTGGTATGGCCTAGGTTCAATATATGGGGTACATCATTGATGAGTATGGTGTGCATGTGGACCCAGCCAAGATACAAGTCATTTAGGATTGGCCAGCCAACCACTCTAACAGAGCTCCACAGCTTTTTGCATCTTGCTAGTTTCTACTGCGGGTTTGTGTTGGGGTTCTCTCATATCACATGGACTTTAAGTCAATTAACCAATCACAGAGCGAAAGAAAATTTCTTTTGGTCTGAATCCCAACAAAAGGAATTATTTGAGTTAAAGAATCACCTTTTCTCTACACCAGTTCTCACGTTACGAGACTTGCAACAACCATTTGATATTGAGACAGATACCTCTGACTATGTTATTGGTGCAATTATTACTCAACGGGGACATCCAGTGGCATATCATAGTGAGACACTTCCAGACACAGTCCTAAAGTATCCCACATATGACAAAGAGTTGTATTCCATTGTGCAGGCTTGTCGAAAATGGAAATTTTACATTACAGGGAAGGAAACGATCATCCACATAGACCATTGATCCCTGTAGTTCATACAAATGCAAGGGAAGTTGTCGAACGATCACCATCAGAAATGGTCTACACACCTACAATAGTTCCATTTGAAAATTAAGTACAAGAAGGGAAGCACTAATAATGTTGCAAACTTCCTTAGCCGAACGCTTGTTAGGTGGACTAATCCTTCTTTCGAACAAGATGGATCTCCCTATATCTCAAATGATAACAAACAAGAAAATGAATGCTACCTTTCCTTAGCTTATGGTTGACTTAAACAAGTAATATGTGAGGGATCACTTACCAATTTAACTAAGTGCCTATCGAAGTCCTTCAGCGCCTTCCATAGTTGGTTTCTCCTTGATGCTTTATAGATCGTTCCAACGCTTTCCACAACTTCTCCATGATGTTTCGAAGGAGATATGCATAGAGAAAAATACAAAAAGGATCAAAGCATATAATATATAGAATGAAAGATAAGTAAAACTCTTAACTCAACATATATCATAAATTGAATCAATAACGAGTCATAACCTATATGAGTGATCAAGGAATCTCACAAATGATATCAACATAGACATGATTAGGAAAGAATAGTTGATTTTTAGTGAATAAAAAGGAGAATAAACTTACAACCTCGAAGCCTTGATGTTACAAGCCTCTTCCCACGATATCCAACCTTCTCCTTGGATGAAAAGCCTTCTAGCCCTATTTCTATAGCATAAGCCTACCTTCAATGGTCCTCTCCAATCCTCGAGCCCATGTTCGATTTATAGGCCAAGAGGTGGGGGTTTGAGATCCTCTTCCTAAGGGATGATATCCTAAAATGGTGGGATAGGGGATCCATAAAGAGAGGGAAGTAGCTCCATGATGGGAGGGATCACGCTTGAGTAAGCATCAACTCGAAGTTGTTAGTTGGGAAAAATTCGACTAACAAAGCTTATAGACTTGTTGTAGTGGCTACAACCACCCTCCAAATTTTTTCTTTAGCTTCATTTTGGAGCCTCCCTACCAACCATTCTTAGTAGCATGTCTTGCATTGTCCAGGTACATATGTTTCCATTGAGTTTAAGTGGCTTATCAGCTTGTGTCTGCTAGCTTGTTTGCGTCCCTCCTGCAAGATGACATTCCAGAACTTGGTCATTTTCTGGTTGTTATGATTACTTAGAAAATTGCACAGAACTGGAGGGGAACCAATCTTCCTCTCCAAAATTGCGCAGATCATCTAGGTAGTGTACTGCTCTCTAGAAATGCGTAGAGAAAGAAGACAACCTTCCCTCTGGAAATTGTGCAAAGAAACCCATCACTGGGCTTGCTCTCACATTTTGCGCAGTTCTGGCTGACAACCAAGGCTTGAGTCTAGAAATTGCATAGATCCTGAGGGGCAGCTAGAGCCACTTAGCCTAGAAACTACACAGAAGTCATTGACACACTTGTAGTCCGTTGCATGTGCTCCCAAGTTGACCGGTTCCCTCTAGGACTCACTAATATTGCTTTGCATGCATGGGATTCTTTTTCCGAAAAAGCAAAAAGAAAAAAAAAAAGAAAAACGCATCCCTAGATTTTAGGGATCCATTTTAGCAGCTGGAGGTTACATGCAAAAGTCATTTTAGAAACCTCCTACTAAGTGTCGCTGTTTCCTAGATTCGTGGAATGCGTGTCATAAGCCTCAATATTATCAAAACTATTTATTTGACACTTCATAGCTCATTCCTCACTTTGATCTTGGAGCTCTGGCATCCCACATCGCATCTAGAAGTATTCAAAACATTCAACTCAACTTTTTATGTGTAAGTCCACTTTCCATGCCTTTTGTTACTTTTTTGTCGCTTTTTGTATTTCGGTGTGTGCGAGTGTTGTTTGCTTGGTTTTATTGAATGCTTGCTATCATTTTAATGCAAGTTAGCTTATAGAAGAAATGTTTCAAGTTTTCCATTGCATCTCACTACTATTGCATGCATGACATTGTTTCTACACTGGCAGTTGCCATTGCGGCGTCTCTCTTTACACACTTACTTGTTTTCGCATTTATTGAATCATGCACTCACTATTTGCATGCATGATCATTCACTCATTCTACACACAACTTTTCACATGCATTCAACCTTTTCATGTTTTCAGTCACCTATCGATGGGTCTGGACTGCCTTGGCCCAGACCTTGCCTTGCCTGGCTTGTGCTGCGCATTTATGATAGTGAAATCTCTGCCTTCCTCCATAAATTGCGTAGGGATTTGCCAACGGTGGCCTCGAGGCTTTCTCTATGCAATTCTTAGAGGTAGTGCCCTAAGGAAACACTGAATTCCTTGAAGACAATCTGGAAGCGGAGATGCACAACATATGTTTCGACGAGTCACAACATAAAGTTGTGAAGTCCGCAAAGTTCCCACTCAGTATGTCCATGTATCTCCTGTGTAGTTTGAAGAAAGAGTGATCGTGTCCAATGTGCATAGACATCCAACTGCATTGGTTGATGCTACCAAAGAATATACTGAAGCCACCAGCTCAAGTGTTAGATTCTTGATAGCTGAGAATGAGCACATGGCCAAGCAGCTACAAGCGACCAAGAAGGGAGGAGAGCAAGTTACAACATCTACCAGATCAGAGTTGAGGATAATGATACTAGATGAATTATTGTCTCTCAAGATTGTGATGCGAAAGTTGTATTCAAGTTCGTCACCATGCGTAAGTCAGTTTTCCATCTGAACGGTTGGCAATAGCACTGTGCTAGGAGAGCACGAATCTTGTCAGATCTACACACCGTTGTTGATCAGATGCAGATATGGACAATGAGGTACAAGGGAGCCCCAATGCACTTGCCAAAGATGATGAAACCAAAGGTGGTAGAGTTGAAGGCATGCATCCAGAGTCAGATCTGGAACTATGAGGAACTCTCGTAGCTCATCACCATCTTGCAGGCTTCACATGCACGGGTGTTTAGGAGCATGGATGTCATCGTTAACATGCATGCAATCACAGCCATTGGCACACTCACTGAGGTGAATTCAAAGAACCAAGTCTGACTAGAGCTGGACATGTACTTTGATCAGTTGATGCGCATAGCCACCAACGTAGATTTGCAGATGAGCGCAGACACTATGCATTAGTATGTTGTTGGTCAGACTACACTTAAGACTATGATGTGCATGCTATCCGAAGAGTTGGAAAAATGTGCCAAATTAGTGTACCTGGAGTAAGGGAGGCAAGAGTTCACTTTTAGAAGGATGTCACCATAGAGCACGCAGACACCATAACATACTACCAAGCTTGGCATCAGTTTGCCACCATCGATCATCATGAGGATGTCAAAGAGTTAGTCTTCCCATAGCTCTCCAAGACTTAGCGATGTATTGCATGGATTACTGAAGCCCATTTTTGTCTCACATGGGTACATCTACAGATTGTAATGTAAACGTGTTGTAAAAGTGAAAGACTAAGTGTCAATAGTAGAATGTAACAATCATGTACAAGTTGAAGAGTCATAAGGGTAGGTGAATAGTCACAAAGGGGAATGTCAAGGGTCACCCCACCCTTTGCTATTTATAGAACCTCATAACTCATTGTACAAACTTTTGGGAGCCAAGCTTCCCATAGGTATAACTTAGAGAAATCTTGGAGTGTATTGTAACGAGCCTTGATTTCTCCACAGTGTAGAGCTGGTACATCTCTTTGGAGGAGAAGGTGGCAGTGACTGTAATGTTCCACTATCGGGGCTAGTGGAAGTCATGGTTATATGTATGATTGGATCTTTCACTCTTTTAATATAACATAACCAACATGTTTCATGCATATGTTGTTATTGTAGTTTGACTATCCTGGTTACTTTAATGATGTATGTAGCTCTAATTTACGCATGTATGTATGAACTATTCCATATGTGTTTGTATTAATCCTTTTGAAGCATGTTATTGGTATAATCCATCACTTTGGATTGTCGGCTATCCTGTTTTCCATCTCGTGATGTCTTTCTGCTCGTGTGTTCCCTTTCAAGCTGCGTGCTATCACAGGTTTCTAAGGGGCACACTCATCTCCCCTTCTGTGTATTAGAGCCTTTCATGCACCTTCCTTGACTTGTTGCAAGGTCACACCCTTTTTACCAACAAGGACATATTACTTACCTCTACGGGCAACCACAGTTAAGGTGATATTGTACTACCCACTGCTGGGGCTCCTATTCCAAACGGTCTGAGGTCTAGTTGGGAATTCTTAACGAGGAGATCCCTTGACATGTTGGCGGGTCTAGCATTATAAAAAAAAAATTACTTTTTATTTTTTACTTGCGTTGAGTCATGTGCGCAGGACATAGTGTAAGGCAGAGAGCACTTTTGCGCAAACCCTAATGGTCTCTTCCTTGTACGTGCAGAAATTGACTAGGGAACTGCGAAGGAAGTCAAAAATAGGTTCTTGGGCTTTAAAATCCAGGAATTTCATTCTCTTTGGGATTGTTTAGGTTCTATCCTTACAGAGGGATGCTTTGGAACACTTTGATGGATAGCGAAAGATCCAAACCGATGGTCATTTTCCTAATGCGAAAAAATGACATGTAATAGATTACCCCCTAAAGTGCAAATTAAGAAGAGATGTTTTATGACTAAAGTGCTTTATCATGCCAAGGTTTGGGTTAGGGATTGTAGTTGGAGACCTAAAAAAATCAATCAAATGTTAGAATGCAATGTATAATCATCAAAGAGGTAGGAATTCCCATACTCAGAGCATAAATGTCTCAGATAACCAGTACAAAAATACACCTAAAGATCCATGTCAATAAAAGACACAGTATGGATGCAACCATCAATGGATCTATGTTTACAATCATGAATATTCTTGGATGGATGAAACTAGATCCAAGGTCTTGATGTCCATCTCTTGATTCGTAGTGCAAATCTAACCATGTGAGTGAATGTGTAGTAGTCGAGCATGGTAGAAACCACTTTATTACCGGTCAATGATGTGAAACATTAACAAGTGTGAGAGAAAACACCAATAATGACAATGGTTCTCAAGGTACTTCCAATACAATATATGAAGTGTGAAAAAATGTCTTGAATTTGAAAACTCATAGAATCATTCAATCAAAGTTCAATGATGAGGACCTATCGTCGAAGGTGAGAAACCCGCCATTAAGGCATGCAGACTCCAACATACTGAAGAAGGTTTCTAGATAAACTTCCTAGATAGTGAGTTGAAGTCGATAGGAAGCAACTAGTCACAGGAGGGCCTACGACACAAAACTCATGTCAAGTTTTGAAGAACAACAGTTTGGAGTAATCCAGGACTGACTTAAGGATGGCCGACACGATTGAAGACGATGAATTGAAAGGTAATTTTGATTGAGGCTGGACTTATCTTGAACATATCGGCAACACGACATTCTAACTTTATAACATTTGACTAAAAAATGGGACCATAAATTGTTTGAAGACTTTCAATGAGGTGTGGTCAACTATGAGACAAATGGATTTCCCAATGCAGACACAAAGGTGACAAAGTTTCATGTTCAAGAGCGACATACTGCCTTTTACAAACTTTCTTTCCCATTCCGCCCCACCATTACTGGCAAGTACCTCTTTATTTTTGTGCAAGCTTGAGGAGGATAACATATGCTTGTCCTTTAAGCTCATCCTTCGGATGAGTCCTTTGGATAAGTCCTTCAGAGTATTTTTAACGAACCCTAGGAAGGAGTGGTTCAGACTTGTTATGATTAACGAGTCCTACAATATTTAAGTTTTATGAGTCGAGTGAAGTGGTAACTTGATGTCGTTTTCATGTTTAAACAGTTTGAAAAGACACAAAAAGAAAACTCGTTCATTTCTTTCAACATAAATTTTTACCGATCCCAGAGAAAGTAAAGCTTGACATTTTTCATTTTTAGGGAGTCAAGAGAAAAACACAAGTAAACTCCACAGTGTCCTTTTTTGTAATTTTATTCTTTCAAGCTCAGAAAAAGGTAAAATAATGTAGGAGAGAACTCTATTGACCACAAATAGTCAACATACACCTTTTTCGTAAATAGTCTAATTCAGTCCGTAAAAGGGGTAAACTTATACTGAATAGACCATTGTTCATTTATTTTTATGAGTTTGAATAGTCAAGTACTTGGCGATATTTCCATGTTTAGGGAGTCTAAAAAGGGCTTAAAGAGAAATCCTAGTTTTCACTTTTTTTGTAAGTTTTTAACGAGTTCAAAAAAGTGATAAAAATGTACTCACCGCCAAAATGATTCATTTTCATAAATAACCTGTGTTCTGCACATTTAAACTAAAAAATTATCGTCACTGCTAAAAAACATAGTAAAAACATTAAATTTTTTGGATTTTAGAGGCTAATAGGAAAAAATAATATTTTAATGGGCCTAAAAAACTTATAAAAAATCTAAAAAGTAAAAAACTTTAACTAATTGTGTTTTTTACCATTTCAGAGTGATTAAGTGCATTTTTCACCAAAAACTTCAGAGATGAATTATGGGCAAACCGGTGGACCAAATCACGAGCCACTTTCTCCAAGTAAATAATCTCTCCAATATATTCGTTTTCATTACTTTTATTTTTCTTTTCACTGTGTATTTAGTTTTCTTTTTGGGGTTCCATTAATTCAAAAATCATTGTCGGTGTGTGCAGTCTCTTATCATCGGGCCTGCTCACACCGACCCGATTTTTTACACGTAAAAATGATATTTGCGTAATTTATAAGGCCAGAACTGTGCAAATATACACTGCTCTTAAAAGGCGGTCGCACACAGCGCTGAGGGATTTGAAAAAAATATGAAAAACACCAAATTTTTTTGCAAAAAATCATCACATTGTTTTCTAATGATCTTCCATGTTTATTTGCAGGGTTTTGATCTACAAAAATGGAGTGGAGGGAGCATGAACATGAGGAACATGATGTACCAGTTTTGGAAAAACATTACAGGCTTTGAGAAACTGTGGCCTGTACAAAATTTCCAGAATCTTGGGAATGAAGGCCCAACTAGATTTGCTAGAATGGATGGTGAGAAAATGGAATGTACAGGAAAAGTGCTTCCTGATTGGGGATCATAGACTCACGTTAGATGCTGATGACATCTATTTCTTGACTAGGCTCCCATGCCGTGGAGTTGAAATTTCTTTGTATGGGCATAGATGAGGTGGTGAAACAATTTCCATTTACCTAGTGCAACATTGTTCTCCAAGGTATAAACTCAAAGACAGATGCATTGATGTCAAAACCATTGACAAACTTCTTTTGAGGACTATTAACTTTACAGTTGCACGATTATGTGGGAGTGCAAAAATTCACTTACTCATCAAGGCTCACATGCATATTTTTGTAGAGTGCTCACAACCTATGATATTAAAATGGTATGAAGGGGTGGTTTCCAATCTTAAAGGGAAACTAACTAGAGTGAAAATTTGCAAACTCAAAAATTTTGGGTATGGTCCCATTTTATCTCCTTCACTCTAGAGATGATCCCCCTTCTCACCCCACAGGTAGCCATAGATGTAGGGGGACTGCGAGATCCTCACATGGTGAAGTGGGTCACGTTGATGGCATGCCACGGAGGTAGTGATGGCCCAATTGTTCGATATACTCATGATTTCTTTGGATGGTTGGAACGTCAGATCATTATGGTCAAGGACTTTCCATATGTAGGCATGGATTACAAAGGTGATCCAGATATCCCACTACCAGCTCGAATGCAATGGGGTGACCTAGGTATTTTGTATTTTTCATTTTTTTTTTTTTGTTTTTTGGCATCCAAAACTAACTATTCGAAATGATCATGCAAATGTGGGCCTGATGAGACCAGCAAGACTACACTAGTTTGATAGACACAGTGAGTAGCTAGTAGCTCATAGTACATAACCCTAATGCAATAGAGGCTTTGTCTGAACTAAAACACAACCTATAGAAGTTGACCCTAAACATCCCAGATGTTGGGATTGATGACTTGCCTCTCTACTACCACAGACATACCGTGGGGGTTCTTGGACTGATTAGTCACTTTCTATGACGAGTAGCTCGCGATATTGTCTGCTACCATGATCATCATGCGTAGATGCTATTTATAGGGATAGATTTTTATTTTTGATGATGTGTCAACATGTTTGTACAATAATGGCCATGGGGCCTCATGTATTGGATGAAATTTTGTAAAGCCACACTTTTAATAGACATTTTAACTAATGAAAACTACTATTTTTATCTCAGTTGATCTTGTACAATATATGGATGAATATATTTTTTTGTTTATTACAGATGTTACAAATACCAATTTAACACATAATTAGACAATGCAATAGTTAATGTGTTTAAATGTCTTGGAATGTGTTGATATTTTATGTAATAAAACTCTCTCTCCAAGAGACGAACCTGCAAAAACATTCTTAACATTGCAGAATTTCTTACTGAATAGACCCCATTTAAATGTAATATTATGAGTTGATAATATAACAAAATTATCAATCAACAAATACCAAATGAAATGG
Organism: Pinus taeda; assembly: GCA_000404065.3. Lineage (NCBI taxonomy): Eukaryota > Viridiplantae > Streptophyta > Pinopsida > Pinales > Pinaceae > Pinus > Pinus taeda. Next base: position 40,553 of record APFE031031772.1, on the reverse strand, counting down.
TGTCAAATCATAACTCAATAATTGCACTATATTCTGCGATATTATTCGTTGTTCAACCAAGGCATATTCCATGAATAGAAACTAACTCATCAGTGGGTGAATAAATAGCCTAAGTTGCGGAGGAAAATTTTTGAGTACTATGACTAGCGTTATCATCAAAGCCAATGTAAGTTTGAGGGAGCATTGACATCTGCAAATCAAGTGTAGCACAAGATAAGCAAGAGAAGTAGCAGAAAATCATAAAAAGATGTTAAAATTGCCACACACAAAATATGATACAACAATGTACAAATTCTTCACGGAGTGAATTAAGCATATTATTTCTTCAGGTAGAGACCATCTGCAGGTTTTCCTAAAGAAATTTCATCATAATCAACTAGCTCATAAGCCCCTTTTTCTAGTACACATTTTACAATATAAGGACCATGCCACATGGGCTCAAATTTACCAACACCTAATTTATCGTGTTCTTGATCATAGACCAAGACTAGGTCACCTTCTGAATATGAGCGAGGATTTACATTTTGATCAAAATGTGCCTTAACTCATTTCTTATGAGCCTCGCTAGCTAATGCAACATCACGGTGAGTCTCATCTAGTCGTGCTAAGTACAAAAAACTTTCCTCCTCTACATAAGTGGCCGATAACAGTTTTATTGTTAGTTTTAATGACGATATTTCACATTCAATAGGAAATACTGCTTCCAGACCATAAACTAGTTAGAAGGGAGTAAAACCAAAGTTCTTGCTGAGGTACGATATGCCCGCAAGGCTAAAAAAAGCATCATATGCCAATTTTGTTTATGAATTCCGACAATCTATTTAATCATGGTAGTCAAAACCTTGTTTATGAATTCTACTTTGCAATTTTCCTGAGGGTAATATGGAGTAGAACTGTCATGATGCAAGCCTAGATTCATAGTAAGTTCGGTCATCATAAAGTTTTGAAAATGGCTACCATGGTTCGTGATGATGGCTTTTGGAACACCGAACCTATAAGTCACATGATTGAATATGAAAATAGATATTGCTTTTCCATCATCTGTATATGTAGGCATCGCCTCATACCATTCATAAAATAATACATTGCTAGGATAATGTAACCATGCCCCTAACCGAGTGAGGATTACATCTAAGGAAATCGATGCCCATTTTTGGAAAAGGATCGAAAACAATGATTGGGTGAAGAGGAGTTGGATGTGCACACATTTTGCGATCGTATAATTAGAAATTTTGGCATTTATGGACCGCAGTTATACAATCTTTGAACATCGAAGACAAAAAATATCTAGTGCTAAAATATTTTGGGCAGTGGCAAACCCTGACACATGACCACCACAAGCTCTAGAATGGCAGTCATTCAATGCATTTTCAGCTTCCTCATGAGTCAAACACCGTCTGAAGATGGAATCAGCACCACAACGATAAAGTGTATTGCCAACAATAGTATATTGTTGGGATTAGTACCGAATATGACGATAGTCAGTTCAAGTCAATTGTGGCTGAAAAGTTTTGGTTTGAGGATACAAGATAATATCTCCATACCAAGGGTCTAAAGTAATAATAAGAAAGAGGGATTCATCTGGAAGAGAATACTCTGCCATGGTTTCCATCTAAGTAGAGGGAAATTCACATAACAGTTCGACAAACACCATTTCTTTCTTGGACTTAGATTTTATGAATTCTAAATCAAATTCTTGTAGGATAACTATCCATTTAGAATTCCCACCCTATAAAATGTCTCGTAAAAATGTAAAACATAGGGCTGCAATCTGGAATCACTATCATTTTACGTAAGAGAATGTAGTGACAAAATCTTTGGGCAACTTGAATGGTTGCCAAGGCCAATTTCTCCACATGTGTGTATTTTATCTCAGTTTTTGTAAGATTTCTGCTCAAATAATATATCACATGCTCATCGTTAAACTCGTCTTCCTAAACTAAAACCATGCCAATGGTGACATCAGATGTAGCTAAATACAAAAAATAGTCTTGATGATAATCGAGAGGATGCAACAATGGTGTATGAGTCAACGTGTGTCTGAGTGCATCAAAAGTTTTTTGAGCAACTGCATCCCATATAAATGAGATGCCCTTTTTCAACAATCGAGTAAAACCTTTAGTTATCTCAACGTAGTTTGGGATGAACTGAAATAACAAGTTCGCTTTCCCTTACAAACTTTGGAGTTGGCGCAAGTTAGAAGAAGGAGGCAAATTCAGAATATCCTCCACCTTAAGCAGATTGACACGAGTTCCTTCCTTTGATACAACAAATCCCAATAATCGACTAGATTGCACACAAAAAACACATTTGTGAGGGTTGAAGTGTATACTGTAGTATCAACACCTGATAAAGATATCTCTCAAATGCATTGGATGATCTCTCTGTTAAAGCAAATGAGCTAGTAAATCATCCAAATAGGGTTGTACAACATGCTTGATATTGTGAAATGCATAAGACATGGTCTGTTTAAAGGTTGTGCTGACATTCTTTAATCCAAATGGGAGTTTCTGATAAGAAAAATTCCCCCAGGGACATATGAATGCAGTTTTATGCTGATCAAGAGAGAGTATGTTGATTTGGTTGTATCCAGAAAATCCATCCATGGAAGAAAATATTTGTCAACACAATCATCAATGATTTGGTCGATATAGGGGGTAGGATAGTTGCATTTGGGATGAGCCTTATTAATATCCCTATAATCTATGCATACTCTTATGGTCTCTTTCTTTTTATTAACAAGAACAATATTGGAAACCCAATCAGTTAAGGGAATATGATAGATAAAACCTGCTTTAAGAAATTTTTCAACCTCAGCTTTGATAGAAAAAACTTTCGTGGATGCATTAGACGTAATCTTTATCTAATAGGTTTAGCATCAGATTAAGTCTTAATTTTGTGAACAACAATACTTGGGTCAATTCTTGGCATTTCCTCATAGGACCAGGCAAAAATGTCACAAAATTCTTGAGATAGGGCTTTGTACATTTGAATTTATTCAAGTGAGTATGAAGCACCTATGTGAATGTTCTCGATAATTCCTGGTTTGACTAAGATATCAATTTCAATTGTTGTAGATATGTTTCCAATTTTTTTTTTAGATTCAGATTGAAGAACTGATATTGGCCATTCAGGATTATCTGCGGTCTCAGGTGAAAATATAGTAGAAAAATCATTCTCAATTTTATCAAGGGTAGGAAGAAAAGATGAACCATGATAATAATTGTGCCATGGAATTTCATCCAAAGTCATAATATCCATAATAATTTAATCAATTGGAAACATATTGTCGAAAGGATCAAGAAATGAAAATGTTTCTAACCAAGGTAATTGAGAATAATCATGAGTGATCACATTCACTCGATCAATTTCAGAATGTGGTGGATAAGAAAACATTTGAATTTCCTGATAAGTTAATTCAAGTGGGCTTAAAGGGATCTTGTTTCCATAAGAGGTCAATTCATATTCTAAAGGCACTATCCAAGGATAAGAAGATTCCATAGTGCTTGATGAGATCATGTTAACTTGGGCAACATTAGAAGGAAAATTCGGTGGAGGGAGTGCAAAATTTCCCATCAGTGATGAATCCTTAAGAAAACCAATAGTAATATCCTCATAGGGAGTAATCGTTTTCCCGATGAAAGGTACACTACCAATATAGTGAGACAACTAGTATACTTGGACTATTCTCCCTTGATGGGGAAATAGTATCATGCAGAAAAGTGATGAGACCACTGCAGACATATCATAGGTCCAACTTTGATAGAGTAAAAGGTTTTAATCAATATGGGAATCAACAACTTCAACTTCGATTACAACCGTATTACCTTCTAACTCTATGGGTAGATAATTTAAGATCCCATAAGGATGAAAACCTCTTCCATCAAAGGATTTTAAAGTGGTAGGAGACTGATTGAGAGTTGGAGAACCTAAATCTTTCCAACAAGAAATAGATATGATACATGTAGAATATCCTTCGTCAATAATTGTGTGAAACACTCATTTGGTTTTGAAAAAATCGGGTATTTGGAATATCATTTGATGTGGGAGTCTAGGTATATGAGTTTCAACATCAAATATGATAAAATCAGAATCCCAAGGATCAATTGCTCAAATAGCTGAAAAAAAGTAACTTTCTTTTTGCTGGAAATGTTTGCAACACTTCAAGATCTAACATTTCTGAAGGAGACATCACCAAGTCTTCAACAATGTTATAGTTCTGAGCAACACTAGCATGTGGGTTGAAAGTTGATTTTTGAACAACACCTTTGAAAGGCAGTTGAATCATCATGTTAGGGTTTGGTTTCTCAATCTGTAATGGTTTAGAAGGAGGAGGAGGAATTGAAGCAAAAGGTCGACCAAATGGACTACCATAGTTTCCATTTATTGTAGGACCCTTAGATCCATAATATTTTGCTCTTGTTGCTACCATAATTTTTTGCGAATACATGATCATGATATCTGCGGATAAGGAAGAAGAAGATGGTTTATGTGAAACTATTTTATTGTCTTGAGAAGGAAAGGGATCCTTCAAAACAACAAGAGTTGGAGAACCTTTTATTAATTTGGTAACCTTTGCCCAATGTGTGCATTCCTTCGTATAATGATATTCATTGCGGATTAGGCAAGGATAACAAGGTTTCTTTTTCTCGTCAATAAGTTCATTTTTAGTTGGTTTCTCTTTCTCATAATCCTTATGTTTTGTTTTACATTTCCCCTTGTTTTTACGTCCGGATGGTTGATTCTTGTTGATGAGCCTCAGTATTGCAATAAGAATGTTGCAAATCCCAAGGCTACCAACTTTAATTATCAATTCAGGGTTCGTACAAACTTAAGAGGTATCAGCACTATATGTGAAACATGCAATTTTTCCTTCCTTTGTTGTCATGATGTAATGAAATCAAATCCTAACTAGTTGCATAAATGGAAATGATCGAAATGGAAACCTTAACCTATTGCAGGAAAGAAAATACAAGGAAGGAAAAACTATTCTAATTGTAAAAAGTAAATATCATTAAATAAATATCAATCATTACATTTCAAATAGTTTAGATCCATTGACAGAGTTCATTGGACGTGGCAATCAAGAAAATCACTATTGTATTATCCAATTCATAAATTTGTCCATTAACCTAATTCACTAAGATGTTTTGCATGGGTAAAAAGGCAAGTCCTAAGTGATTTTTGTTCCTCCTCAACCATTTATTTAGAGCCTAGGGGTCATGATTCAACCCTAGGGGGAAGAAACCACCTTTTTTGAGAAAATCTGGGCAAGTATATGCATGTTGGAAGAGTGCTTCAAGAATCTGCTACAGGAAATAGGTTTGCTACAAGAAGATATAATTCACCGAATGACCAAGAAAATCAAATCATAACTGGATCGTAATTTTTTTATTTATTTACTAGGATGTCTTAGGTGACCATTCCAAGTGGATTCACTCAAAAATACCCCTGTTAACACATGCTAAAAAATAACAGAAAATTACTAGTCTAAAATCTAGAAATTTGAGAACTAGTGAGCTTGTTAATATATCAAATGCCTTACCTAATCAAGTGTGAATGAAATGGGGGGAATTTTGTTATTAAATGGAATGTTTTTGTGATCTAATGGAAGTGGAATAAACTCTATTGAAGCTTGTTATCCTGTTCTATAAAATAGCATAAATTTACTATTATTTTCCATAAGGGACTTCCAAAAATTTAGATTTTGGAAAAAAACAAACAAATCCAAGTAGCTCAATGATTACTATGACCTTCCAAAGTTGTTCAAAGGATGAAATCATGTTTTTGATCCTGCAAAAGAAATTACTTCAACCATTTAACCCAATCATACAACAAGAAATCATCAATACTAAATGCAGGAATACAAAAAGACAAGAACAAGAGATGCATGTGAATATGAAGTGAAAGGAAGAAACGTAAATGACACAAAAGGGTTGTGAGGCTCTTGGGATGGCCATGCCCAAGGAAAATCAGAGTCCTATGAAGGAGACTAAGATTTAGAAGCTGAACATGGCACCAATCTTGATTATTTCCATCAATATAATTACATCCCTACAAGAAATGAAAGTGGAGCTGCAAAAATACAAGTTCTCTCCACAAGAAGACTAATAAAAATAAACCCCTAGAGGAAAATTCGACTTAGTACTTATACAAAATGATTAGGAAGCATTCCCCATGAAAGGAGGAAGATTTCCCCTCCAAAATCCCTCAAATAGTGGATCTGGTTCCTAACACTAGGAATCTGCATTAAATGATAGGGAACACATTCCTAGATTTTCTTAATCATTGGAGCTCATTTGTGCAATAATTTCATAATATCTTGCTGATTTATTATCCAATATTGATCCTCCTGTAGTAGGGAGAAAGTCCCTAAATTATCTCCTCCTCCAAATCTCCATAATCTGCCCAATATTCTCAAAATATTCTACAAAAATAAATAATATCAGGCACAAATATGCAATTATCCATAAACCTTCCTAATGAACATATTAAAGCTAAATTTTTTTATTAAGTGTAGAAGGAGAGGTTTAATATAGCCTTCATGTGCCTAGGAAACGTTAGATGGGCCTTAATTTATGTTTAATCTGGAGGCCCATCATACCCCCTGCTGAAACTGTTACTCATCCTCTGAGCAACCTATTCATCATGCTCGCTTTGTTGTTCTTCATGTATGTTGACATGTTTCATGCTTTGCTTTATGGTCTATTTGATTCTCATTCTGCTGCTCTTCTTGCTACTACATTTTCTATCTCAGTTTCCCAAGGAATGCCTACTGTCGGTTGAGACCGCTTCTTTCCCTAAGGTGGTTCTTCAACTGTAATGAGATGCACACAGCCTGAATCCTATAGAAACTAAGTTTTGCATGCCAAGAGGTGGTGGGTCCACCTTTTATTTCTTTTATTTTTTTTCTTTCTTATTTTTTTTTCATTTTTTCCATTATTTTTTCTCTTTTTTTTTTAAACTTTTCATTATTTTTTTATTGCATGTAAAATAAACTCAGAGTGCTTTGAGTTAATTGGGTTTGGCCCTCACCTACCCCTTCACACTCCTTGTTTTCCATCACGACTAAATGATTACATCCCACTTTCTCAAGTCCTTTTCACTTTTGTCTTGTCCTCTCCCCCATGTGCAGGTGTCTTGGTGGAAAAGTGAAGTTAATTGCTAGATAAGGCCGAGGTTGCTCTGCTACTAATCCTAGCTATAAAAACCTTTTTCTTCATACACTTGCAATTTTTTTCAAGTTAAAATAAGTTCATAATAAAGGTTTAAAGGATTGCATACCTGAGCCTTACTCTTGATGTGTTTTTGTAGGTGATATTGAGGCTGTTGATATGAATGTTGAAGTTTCCTTTGGTGGTCCTGAAGCTGTTGCTAATGATCTTGAAGTTGCATGTGATAATCTATTGGAGGTCCTATTGCTGATAGCCTTGAATCTGGAGGTATCCTAGGTTTTTGTTGTTGTTGTTGCTTCACATCCTTGGATAAAATGTTGCTGTTGAGCTTCATAACATGATGATTTCAGAGGTGTTGACCTCCTTTGTTTGCAGATGCATCGGTCTTCATAGCATGATTCTTTTTCTAATTGATGTAATCTTTTTTGTGTGTAGACCTCTTTCTAGCATTCAATCTATTGTTGTTGGAGTTTATGGATGCCAACCCATATTCTAAACTTCCGTGTTCCAGTTCTGTGAGCAAGTTGTCTTAGTCGAATCCGACCTTCTCGGAGTAATGGGCTTGGCCATGGGTGATCTTCACCTTCCCCATACTTTTCAAAACTGTCATACACCCTTCCAACACTTCATCTTATCATTATTTTCCTCCAGAACCCCTCAACTAACTTCCTATAATAGTTCAAGACATCTTGTAGTAGTTTCTTGTGGAAAACCTATAGCAGACTTATTTTTTCCATATCTCCCAAATGATGTACTGGATTGACCTGAAAAATTCTGAGCATGTTACCATCATCCTTATGCACCTTCACATAAAAAAATCTTGGCCAACAGATGCATGAATCTTGAGAAAAATTAAAAACGACTATAGGTGATGGGGGTTGATTTCTCGAAAACTGTATACTAGAATTTGTTGAAATTTCTTGGGCATGTTACCATTAGCCATATGCATCTCCCCATAAAATAAATTGGAAAATGGATGCACGAATATCGAGAAAAATTAAAAATTATTGTAGGTGATGGAGGTCAATTTCTTGAAAAGAGTTCAATGAAAATTGTTGAAATTTCTTGGGCATGTTGCTGCCATCGATATGAATCTCCCCCTAAAACAACTTGGAAAATGGATGCAATATTTTCAAGATATGCCAAAAATAAGTTTTTTCTCTATGTATTTTTACTTCCTGTAGCAAAACTGAGCCTTTGTGTAGAATTTTAGGACAACAAGGAAAATGAGTGGTAAAATCTTGGGAATGATAAGTGGATGGTGGAAATAGATGAGTGTGATGGATTAGCATGGCATTAGTCGTTCTAGAGAATTTGAGGAAAGGAGGAGAAATTCCAAGTTTAACTTCCTTTCACTAGGCTTTTGATAAACTTTTCTTTTGGTGGCTAACTTGTTTTTGTTGCTTGCAAAGGTTGGAGAACACCTGCATTCATGAGAGAGAGATACATGGAGCAAAGATTTTTTATATATTTTTTCCTTTTTTTCTTCTAGGCCTACTAACCGCCTCAACGAGGTTTTCAACTAGTAGGTCTACCTAGGTGCCTCAAAGGTGGCTTTCACGTAGGATCTTTTCTTTTTCTATTTTTATTTTCCAACCCATTAACCGCCTCATTGAGGTTTTCAATCAATGAGCCAATATCATGTGCCTTGAAGGAGGTTTTCACTTGAGATTTGTTTTTTTCTCTTATTTTTCATTTTTTATTTCTTTTCCTTTCCTACTCTACTTGAAAAAATCAAAATCATTTTCAAGTTTAGGAATAATTCCAATGGAGCCATGTGTACATCAAGATGATGGATAAACTGATGTGTAGGCTTGAAATGTATTCTTTGACATGTACCTTGTTGGCTGGATAAATTGTTCTTGCGGACAAGACTGGTCTCCCTAGTATCGAATGATATCTAGCAACAAGGAGCACAAACAAATCTACTTTTCTCTAAACATGTTTCAATTCATAAATGAAAACTAAGAGCTGTAACAGACCCTACCTCGGTCCAACGCTTTTTTGTGGCAGCTTTATTCCAACAGCTTCAAGCAATTCCCTTTTAATAACCTGCATACATAAACAAACACAGATCAAAGAACACCTGCAAAGATATTATAATAAAACATGTTCATTATGAAGATCAAGGAGCTCATAAAATAAACCATTAGATACAGTTCATTAAGAAAAACAAACTTGATTGTATTAACTTTATGAATAAAAGAACCTTACAACCTTCGCCTTGATGTTGCACAAGCTCTTTCCAGGGTCTAGCAGGAGTCTCCTCTACTTTGACAAGCCTCACTCACTTCCCCAATGACATGAAAGGTATGTGATCTCTCCTCTCACAAGCTCAAAAAGGAAGTCTAATTTCCAGCAGCATTTACCCTCAAGAATCTTCAGCTTTCAACCTCTCCTACAACTAGCCCAATGCCTGAATTTATAGTGCAAATGGAGGAAGTTGTAGGTCCACCATTGAAGGGATAAGTTCCTCCTTCAATGGGATAAGCACCTCATATCATGGAGTTAGCTCCCTTAGTTATGGAATGGATGAACCAAGGTGGAGCGGACTTGCCAGCACAATATTCCTTCTAGAAGTGTCCAGAAGTGATCCAAGATGAGTTTTTAAGAATGAACTCACGCCTTTTTAACTTTTACAGGGGTTCGCACCCATCACTTGACAGACAAAGCGGTCAGGTTCGCAGGAAACATGACCATTGGGTGCGGCACCGCAGGCAATGCTAGGAGAAAGTGCGAAACCAGGATTTGAGATATTTTTAAGGTCTTTCTGCCATTTTCAAGGCTTGACATGAAGATCTGAGGCTTAAGACTTGCAAAGGAGGTATGTATGAGTGTTGATGGACTCACACAAATTGTAGAAAGTCATGGTGACAATTTTTTGTGTAACAGATTGCCCCCTAAAGTGTGAAGTCTGTAATAGATGAGGATGGTTTTTTGATCATCTAAGAAGAGTGAAGGACTTTAATCATTTCAAGGATCTTCCTGTGGATACCCCGGTCGGAACCTTGTAAAAACATTCAACACAATATAATATATATATATATATAATATATATATATATTATATATTATATATATATATAATTATATATATATATATATATATATATATATATATTATATATATTATATATATATATATATATATATATGTGACAATATCATCGTTGAGGTAGGCATCCCCATGCTCAGATCAAAACTGACTAAGAACTATCTAAAATTGTTCTGATACAGGAATGATTTTGTATTACATCACAAGTAGGAACATATGGACACAGTATGGACGCAACCATCTGTTTATGAATAGTCCACTATATAATGATAACAAAATTCCTCGCAGCCTGAATGGTGGAAACTAGATCCAGGGTCTTCATTTCTACTTCCCGAATTAGTACGATTCTATCCATGTGAATAAATGTGTCGAAGTTGAACATGATAGAAACCACTTGATTACCAGTCAATGATGTAAATTGTTAACAAGTGTGAGAGGAACCACCAGTAATGTCAATGGCCCTCAAAGTACTCAATACAATCCATGAAATGTGAATGAATGAGTTGATGTCGAACACGTCACAGAATCCTTTGATCAAGGTCAATGATGCAACATGTCGTCAAAGGCGAGAAACCTGCCATTGAGGCATGCAGATTCCAAGGTACTAACGATTTCTATATCATCTTTCTAGATAATGAGTCGGAGTCGATAGAAAGCGATCCATCATAGGCAAGCCCATAACACGAAATAATAGATCAAGTCTGAAGAAATATATTTGGCAAGAACTAACTCAGGGACAGTCAATGATGCATGACGGATATTTTGTAGGTGAATGATTTATTTACACAGACCTCTTGAACACATAATGACACTGCAGATGGCTTGGTGAAAATTAACCCAAAGCTAATACCCGGAAACTGGCTGAAGACTTTCAATGTGGCTTGATTAGCTGTTAGGTAAAGGATTTCCCAACCCAGGTGAATAAGTGTCGTGTTCAAGAGTGATGGAAAGTTTTTCAAACACAAAGAATAACAAACAGGTTCATTTTTCTCTCTTTTCCCCCACCATTTTTGGCAAGTACATCTTTATTTTTGACAAGCTTGAGGAGGATAACATTTGCTTGGTTATAAGCTCATCCTTCGGATGAGTCCAACTTAGTTTAGATTCGAAACCTAAGAAGGAGTGGTCCGTTCCTGTTTGTAATTGAACAGGTCCTTTACTGTTAAATTTTAACGAGTTCAGTATAGGAGAAACTCGACATTTTTCAGTTTTAGGGAGTCAGAAGAAAAACTTAAGAAAACTCCATGGTTGTCCTTTTTCGTAAATTTGTGTCTCCCAAGCCCAAAAAAGTATAAAATAATACTTGAGAGAACCGCTTGATCATTACGATCAAGGAGTAATTTTCATAATTAGTGCCTTCAATCTGAAAAAAGTAAAAAAGCGATCGAAAACACGTCGTTTTATTACCAATATCGAACTTGAAACGACAAAAGTCCGGAAATATTTTCATGTTTATACAGTCAGAAAAGAGCTGTAAGAGGACCATCTTTTTAATTCCGTTTTAACGAGTCTAAAAAGAAAACCTCGGTAATCTTTTCATATTTTACGAGTCAGAAAAGAGCTTAAAGAGGACTCCTATGTGTTTTTTGTTGAAAATGATCAATTTTGCCTAAATACCTAATATTCTGCACAAAAACTGCAAAAATTACTCATATCTATTTTTAAAATAATAAAAATGTACCAAAAGTGACCTTTTCAAAGTAAAAAATAAATAAATTAAATTTATTCATTCAAAAAATCTTATAAAAAGGACTTTTAGAACTTCATTTTCATCGTTTGGCTTTGGAGTAAAAGGTAAGAGCTTTTGGTAAGAAAACTTCCTGTGGAGATTGCGGTAAATCCGACCGCTGGAATCGAGAACCGTCTTCTCTAGGTAATCCACATTGTCCCTGACTTGCATTTCATCCGTTTAAAATTTTGTTTTAGGGTTTAAAAATTGATTTTTAGAGGAAACTTAGGGCAAAAAATCGCCCGCGGCAGTTGCGTAGGTGCGCCATGTGGCCCCTACGCACCCTGATTTTCTTGTGCACAGAGAAAAGTCGGGGTGCCGCACCTGTCCTTAAGGAGAAGTGTGCAATTACACACTGTCTCTAAAAGGATGGGTGCGAACCCCGCAGAACGCAGATTTTAAACCCTAAATTCTTCATTTTTGCCCCATAGATTTTGAAATGAAATGTTCTAAGCCACCTATTTTGCAATGTAGGTACACAAGATGCTTGCTTGGTGGGAAAGAGAGCACGAGGACGTGGATCAAGCTGCATTACTCCATCCACCTTCATTATAGGCTTTGAGAGCATGCGAGCTATTCAAATTTTGGACCATACCTGGCATGAGGGCACAGGTAGACTTTCTACAATGGCTGGTGAACAAGTGGAGCACGCAGGACCAATGCTTCATTATTGGTGGCAACCGGCTCGAGATCGAGCCGGATGAAATATACTTTTTGACTGGCTTGCCCAAGAGAGGTGAGGAATTATCTCTGTTCAGATCTAGGCCAAGTGGCCAATATGTCGCTAGTCTCCGACTAGAGTTTTGTAATAACCAGACTCCGGACAAACGGATAGATGTTAAAACCATCTCCCATCCTGAACTAAAAGTGATCGCCTTTACTGTTACCAGACTCTGCGAGAGTGTAGCATTGCATCTAGCTACCGGTTCCCAGATGCGCATGGCAGTAGACTGCTTCCGAGGCACCATCTTCAACTGGTATGATGCTGTATTGGCCAATGTGAAGGGCCAATTGACTAGGGTGAAGAATGGACAGCTAAAGAACTTTGGATATGGTTATTTAGTTGTCAGCTTTGCCCTAGAGAGGGTACCTATGCTGGTTCACAACAACTTACTGTTGAGGCTGGACTTCCCCGAGATCCTAGGGTTATGCGATGGGTTGCATCATGGCCCGCCATCCTGAGGAGGGTATCGAGGTTGTTCGATTCACACCCGAGTATTTTCGTTGGTTAGAGAACCAAATCTTTGTGATTCAGGATTTTCCATACGCTGGGATGGATTATCGTGGTGATCCCGACATCGCTCTTCCACCAGGAGAGCAATGGGATGATAGAGGTAAAATTGGTTTCAACATTTTCAATTATATATATATTTTTTTGTTTTTAAATCGTCCCAAAACTAATAGTAAAATTTTTTTAAATGCAGATATGGGTCCACGATGACCAGACGCTCTCCAGCCTTATGATCGAAGACAACCAGCTGCCGCAGCACTGGCCCCACAGGACCAATCAGCAGAGACCTTGGCTGAATTAGAGGGTCATCTAGAGCGCTTGACCGTAGATATTCCAGAGACCAGCATAGATGGCATTCCTCTTAGACTTCAGCGCTATGTGATTGGGGTCCCAGGACCTTTTAGGAGGTTCCTTTGTAGGGTGGCCCAAGTAGTGGTGTCTTATCGTGATCATCACCACTGATAGGATGATTGCCTTGTAGACTCATTTTTGGACTTTTTATACTATCATTTTTTCAGATCATAAGGTGTTTTTCAACCTGTGATCGAAGACGATGTATATTTTGACACACTCCTATGCTATGCTATATTACTATTATTAGTTATCTTGCAAAACATGTTATGGGATTTTAAATTTACTGTTTGATTTAATGCAACTGTCTATTTAACATTTGAGAAGCAACTACATCTGCTAATGTATTTAAATATCTTGGAATGTGTTGATATTCGATGAACAAATTTGCCAACCCCTAGCTTATCGTTTGCTTGATCGTAAAGTAAGACTAGGTCTCCTTCTGAAAAATTGCGGGGTGTAACATTCCGATCATACTGAGCTTTAATCAATTTGGCATGAGTTTCGACTGCTAATGCAGCATTACGTCGATTCTCATCTAATTGAGCTAAGTATAATAAACGTTTTTCCTCTTCGGAAGTGGCTGGTAATAATTGCACGACAATTTGTAATGACGGGATTTCGCATTCAATGGGTAATACTGCCTCTAAACTGTAAACCAGTTGAAAATGAGTAAACCCTGTTGATGTTTTGGCTGAGGTTCTATATGCCCAAAGCGCTGAAAATAACATGTTATGCCAATTCGACCTATGAATCCCAATGATTCGTCGGATCATGGTGACTAGAACTTTGTTGATTGCTTCAACCAGACCATTTGCCTGTGGGT
>APFE031031767.1:0-24429 GCA_000404065.3 Pinus taeda | reverse complement strand
AGAGCATACTCCAATCGCAATCCGTTGAAAGACATTGCTGCGTTGTCACCAAGAAAATACTGCTGCAAATTCGAATTCCACCAGCAACCAACTCAACCGCCTCGGATCTAAGATTCGTGAGAAAACAATATTTCTTGTACAGAGATCGACTGTATGGGCATTCACCAGATATCTCACCTTCCAAAAGAAGGATGAATCCAGAGGCTACCTGGCCCGATTACAGACTCTGCCTGAAGAAATAGAATGTAAACATTTCCTGAATAGTAGATCAGATGATCAACAGCTCTGATACCATGTAGAAATTTTGAATAATTTAACACATATTCAACAGAGATTATCCTGATCATGTACTATTGCGGAAAACATACGCAATGCATAAGCTCCTCTACGTTGATCATCAATATAGCAGCATCAATAACAATAAAACATCAAGAGCATTCACACATTAACACAGTATGTATCCCGGGGAAAGCATCTCGCTAAAAACCCCAACTATCTGTATATTAATGATTGTGTCATGTAACATTACACAGCATAATACTTCTCACAAGTATCTCCACCTATGTTACACACAATACAGCTCAGATCTGAATCAATCACTGGCTCAAATCTCCTTCGCTGCTTGCCTGCCTCCGCTGCTCAATACCTTCTCAAGAACTGATGATAATTCCAAGGCAACCACGTATTTACTTGGAAAAATCACGTGAGCACAAGCTACAATGTGGGAAAATACGTGAGCAAACTCATTGGCATACTCAATCCCTTGATTTTTGCAAGATCTGATGCACAACTATAGTCACAACTGATAGCAATCTGATTCTCTAACACCTGTCCCTGCTGAACTGAACATGCACTGACATGCAACTGAGTTAACTCATGTATTCATTAGTTGTATTATGAGTTAATAACTTGTGAATTAATTAATAACTAATTCACCCAACTCATTTATAGTCTATTTTCCAGTTAGACTAAATACAACCAGTTTAACAAAGCTAAACTGAACACAACTCCATCAACTGCACCTCCAGTCCACTAAACTCAACTCACTTGAGTTCTAACTGAAGTCCTGCATGCAAATATTAGTCATCCCATAGGTAACCACGTATTTCCTTCTGGGATCTGGATGTACCACATCCGTAGCTCATCCTGAAGTGCTCCAAGAGAATAAGACAAAGTTTATAGTCTAAATATTATTATGAGCTAATAATATTTGACTGTTCTATATTTAGACTGAGCAGTCACTCCGCTGTGGTCTAAAATAGAAGTCCATCTATTTTTTCCAACTTGATCAATCATCCATAAACAGCAACCTGCAATCCATAGACATGATCCATATGTTTAAAAATAGACATAGTCTAAAAATAGACTTGCGCCAAAAATAGCCTGCGGGCCCACTTAGTGAAGGCGACTCTTTTCACTAAGCTCCATCATCTTGTTGCAATCTCAACATTCAGCACAATCCAATTCCTCCCTGTGCACATAGTTGTAGGGGCCTGTGCACACAGCTGCAGACTCTACCAGGCCTCTGCGCACACAGCTGTAGAGCCTACTCTAACAACTACCACCCATGACTTAGACTTACAGACTCCAGAGCACTCTTGATTTTACAAACCCATACCCTTAGATCTCTATCAAATCTATTCTCCAAAAACTGCCTTCTAAACCTAGATCCTTGCTTTATTTATACATTTCCATGGTCCGTGGACCATGGGCAAGCCGATACATTCTAGATTAACCTATAATATTTTAGGGTGGACTACCCTTGGACTTGACCCATTACAATTCGCGCTCTACGCACTTCACGGAACCTTTACCATACTTTTGCCCAAAATGTGGGCATTGAGCCCCAAAATCGTTATGCAGGGGATCCGCTGCCCAACAGGCCCCCAACACAATCATCGTGACTCATTCCAAGTCACCCGTTTGTGCGACGAGATGTGCTGCCCAAGCTTTGTGGTTCACCATCCCTGTGAGTGACATAATGCGCCTCATTGTTCCATCCTTGCTTCTTGCGACACTTCTTCAAGCTCCTACTCCATTGCCCCTACTAGTTCGCCTTACTAATGATGCTCATTCTACTCTGCTCGATTAACACAAAGTAGCTCCTCATAGGATTTTAGCTCTAGCTGAGATGCCAGAGCCATGATCTCTTTGTGTACATACAACAAATTTGCAATTTCTAGTCCCATATACTCAATATCTACTACTGCTTGTGTTTCATTTTTGCGAGAGAGGTGTTGTTTTCCACGAGATCCTAATCTTCAAGGCTCATCAGGGACGAACTTTTAAGCAGAATTCCTTCATTTGTTTCAAAATTAATCGTCTTTCCCGTAGCTTGCATAGATCGCTTGCTAGACCATGGTTTATAGAGCGGCATCCGGACTAGTCCTGCTACTTGTCTGAGAATTTCCGGTACATTTCCTACCTTCGGCATTGAGGTCCTCATGGCGCCCTCGACTTTTGACATTTCAAGGTCCTAAGTCTCCTTTGAAAACACCCAACTTACTTCCCCAACGTCGAGGTTCAATGGTTCCATATCTACTAGCTTCATTTTCCAAATACGACAGTTTGTTCGATGGATGCCTCACTATGACTTATAGGCATGTAGAAATTCAAATTCATCCGTTCCCTCCCTTTCTGGCCCATTAATGCTAGATTGGCCATATATCGTTTCAAATCGGGCTCGTACTTCATATCTTAATTGCCTGTCGCCTGCTCCTTTTCTCCGTAACTCAGACATCTTGTCATCAACAAAGACGGCAATGGTCACTTCCATACTTGTCCACACAGCAACACAGGCCCTTCTGTGCAACTACGACCCTTGTGGCATACTGATTCTATGCGCAACCCTATGGTCATGCAACTCCCGCACAGATTGCTTTATCATCCTGCGCTTTCTTTCAATTGTCAGGAGCGGTGAGACTGGACTTTGGTCGGCTAGTCAGGTAGTCGGCCCATCCATGTAGAGCTTTAGGTGACTGCCATTGACTCTTCCTAGGAAGGGATCTCCACTGAGTTTTTTGAGTTGGACCACACCTCTTCTGGTGACTTCTTTGACGACATATGGTCCTAACCAATGCATCTGGAATTTTCCAGGGAATTTCTTGAACTTGCTGTCATACAGCAATACTAAATCATTTTCTTTGAACGTGCGCAACTTGATATGGAGATCATGCCAAGCTTTCATGCTTCTTCTATGCCTGCTGATGGAATCCCGCCAGAAACCATTCCTCCTCTAGTTCTTCTAGTTGTGCGAGCCTTTCTTCCAACGCTCCACGGTCTTCCATGCCTATCATTACTGTTATTCACAAACTGGGTACAATGTATTGCATTGGCATGATGGCTTCCATGCCGTAGACTATGCAAGTGGTTTGGTATGCCCATAGCACAGTAGGTATGCGCAAATCCCAATCCTTGTGTTGCGCAATATAGATCTTGGTCAACACAATCTCTAAAATATTGTTGAAAGCTTTGACTATCCCATTCGCTTGTGGATGATACGGCGTACTTTGTTGATGATATACCTAGAATTCCTCAATGAGTGTGCTAATAGTTTCATTTAGGAAGTGCGTTCCGCAGTCACTCATTAGAACTTTCGGGCATCCAAACCATGTCAACACATTCTCGAACAAAAATTTCACAGTTGTAACGGTCGTGCAGTCCTTAATTGGTTGTGCTTCCACCCATCAAGTCAAGTATTCTATCGCGCGGATGATATAGCGCGCACCCGTCTTTCCTTGAGGCGTGATGGGCCCCACAAATTCAAGCGCCCATTTTTTGAACAGTTGTAGCGTCACCTGTGGATTGACCGGCATTTCATTCCTTCGCAATGGTTTCCCAGTCCGTTGACATACGTCACAGGCCCGACAGTGCACTTTTGAACCTTGATGTAGAGTTGGCCACCATAGTCCAGTGCAAAGAATCTTCTGTGCTATCGCTTGTCCCGCATAATGTCCTTCTACAACCCCTCCATGTGCTTCTGCGAGAATCTGTCCTTGTTTAAATTCAAGTACATATCGTCGTAATATTTCATCATTTCCAATTTTGTAGAGGTGGCCCACAATAATAGTGAAATCCTCCATGTGTACCACCTATTCTTTCTTCTGCTGAATTGAATACCCCTATGGCACGGTCCTTGTGGTTAAGACGTGGATTATATCTTTGAAGTGGCCATCCATAATGTGCATCACATAGAGTTGTGCATCAAGTAGTCCTTCCTCCAAATTTGTTGGCTCCTCACCATTCTTAATTCAGGACAAGTGATCTGGGCCTGTGTTTAGGCGTCCTAGCTTTACGAAGACCTTGAAATCATATTCTTGGAACAGTAATAGCCATCTACAAATGTGCCCCCCCAACATAGGCTTGTTCACCAGGTATTTTAACCGGAGTGATCGGTATACATTTTAAAGTGCCGACCAAGTAGATAGTGGCGGTATTTCTGGAGCACATATACCATTGCCAATCCCTCGTGCTCAGTAGTGGAGTAGTTCTTTTCTACTTTAGACAGTCGCCAACTCGTGAACACAATTGGGTGATCAATTCCTTCCGCTCCTTCCTGCGTGAGTACAATGCCCAACACGATACATGATGCATCCACGTGTACATGAAATTCAATGTCCCATCTTGGGAAAACCAAAATGGGGGCGGATGCCATTTTTTCCTTTAGAATCTTTGAACTCTTCTTACAGTCATCATTCCAACAATATGTAGTATGCTTTCTTAACAACTATTCCATTGGTGCCGTGATTTGCGTGTAGCCCTTAATAAACTTTCAGTAGTACCCTGTGTGTCCCAACATGGTACGGAGTTGTTTGACACTACGCGATGCTTGCAGATTGAGGATGATAGAAATTTTTGTAGGGTCCACCATCAGGCCCCATCTGCAGACCACATGGCCCAGAAAATTTCTGAAGGGAACAAGGAAGTTACACTTCTTAAGATTTAGTGCAATCTGGTGTCATCGACACATATCTAGCATCAACCGTAAGCTTGCCACATGCTTCTTGACTAGCCCAAATAGAGTCTAATCATCAAAATAAGCCTCCAAAAACTTATGAATGAATTCTTTGAACACAACCACTACGCGCGAAAATATCGTTGGCACGTTCTTCAACCCGAAGGGCATCAGAGTGTACTGAAAACATCCCCATTCGGTCACAAAGGTGTTCTTTCTCCTATCTTTCGGTGCGATCTTGATCTGGTGATATGCTAAGAACCCATCTGTGAATGAGTACGCTTCCTGTCCACCAACATTCTCCAGGACTTCATTTGTAAACGGGGTTGGGAACAGGTCATGAATGCAGGCATCATTCAGTTTTTGGAGATCCACATAGATTTAAATTTCACCCTTTTGTTTTTTCTTTTGTACTATCATAGGACTCACCTAGTCAGATTCGTTGAAAGGTTCAATAATTCCTGCTGCAAGCATCTTGTCCAATTCTTCGTGGACTTTTCCTTATACTTCGGATTCAAATGGTAGGGACGTTGCTTAATTGGCTGTGCATCCGGCTTCAAAGTTATCTTCATCACCCCTAGGTCACCAAGAATCCCCTTCAACTCTGTCAGTTTGGTCGGAATATGTCTTGATATTCGCACAGTAACTCAACAACTTTATCCACTGTGGTATCATCCCAATAGTCCCCCAGAGTGGCGTACTTCGGATCCTCATCTGTACCAATGTTCACCTATTTCGTTTTTAGTGGTGCTGTGATGTCAAGGTTCTCGATCGATGGTCCTCGAACTTCATGGCTCCCTTCTGTTTCCAGGCTATTAATGTTTTGGGGATCATCATCATCATCCTTCACTTGCAGGTTGTAACATTCTAGGGTATGGCTTAACTGAAGTGACCATTTTGGTTGAACTATTTCTTCTAGTTCTTGTGGTAATTTGTAGATAGTGGCTTTCACAATTTGTAGCGCATCATCAACAATGTCCATCCATTGGTCTTCAAAAAAGAATGTTAATAAAAACCCTTCGCTCAAGATATCCCATTCACCCGTACCATGTCAGAGCTCTGTCTTAGTATACCAGTTTCTGGGGATGACATCCAGGGTATGATAAAATAATTGTAACCATTTCGGCTGAGGCTCCTCTCCATAGGATTTTGTCCATTTTGTGAGGCTCTTGTGTGGGTCATCGCATCCATTGTATTTCTCAGTTATTCATAGTTCTAGATTCCAAAATCTTAGCTGCATCATCCTTTTGCAGTCATTCCAGCTTTCAAAATTCCCTTCATGTACTGCACTCTCATACTGGTGCAAGAATTTTTCCACCACTATTAGTCCACCATAGATTGGTAGATCTCGCGCCTGGGCGGTTAGCAATGCAAGGATTTGGTCATCATATTACAATTTAGCGTTTTCAATTATGCCATTGCTCATCATCTTCGTTGGACTCCAATAGGCAAGATTCTGCGTGCCTCTATGGAGTCCTTTCATCTACAATAGGGTGTAGCTAATCCTAGTTCCACGCAGTTATTTTGTAGATAAAATCTAGATCTTCATTGCTTCCATCGTCATACATGGGCTCTGTGTAACGTTTTCCTTCGGCGGGGTCCAACGGAACGATCACACGTAGGGACTTTGCCTCAAAAATCATTTTTTGCTTCTTTAGATTAATAACTCCATTCATATTCGTTGCCCAGTCAATTCCCAGTAATGTGGGGTAAGGGTTACCATCATCCACAATTTCTATTACCTCTAAATCTATCTGTGTGCTCGCGCCATCAATATCCACTATTACTCTTGTTAATCTTCCCATGGGCAAGACCTTTTGTTGGTTCGCCATTCATAATTGAATGGGAGACCACTGTAGTGCAGGCTTGCCCATGCACTCCCAAGTATACTTTGGTAATACGTTCACGTCTGATCCCAGATCTTAGATTACTTGATCCATATCATATTCACTAATTTGCATTATCAACTGCATTTCCCATCCGGTGTGCAGGGAATGCTTCCCCTTTTTTCGGACTACACGCGGCTCCCCGAACCCTGCGCACCTAGTGATCAATTCTTGTAGTCCCTTAACTTCCTTATTATCATGTAGCAGTTTCATACATGTCTCTAAAAAGGTAGTTAGTAGCGAGGGGTCCAGGTCCATTTCTGGTTGATCCCTACTACCTGAAGTAGAGACCTCCGTGAAGCTCTTCTTAGCTTCCATAAATGTTTCTTTTGCGCAGTTCAAGTCAAATTCAGGTTCCTTTGTAGGAGCCTTACGCACACAAGTGTATTCCTTAGGATTCTTCCCCTTATCTTCCCCTATGGTCATGCCACTTATGAGCATCATTTTCATGTTGGGGTCCTCTTCACACAGTTCAGACCTCAACATCTAGATTTTTTGCGTCGGAGTGGGCTAAAGCACCCCTTTATCACGCATTTGTGTGATCATCTTCGGACAATTTATCATTTCATGATCAAACTCTTCACAAGACGGGAAAGATAATCTTGTCATGTTGGTACAATCATGAGCGTAGTGCCTGGGGCCCCCACAATTGTAACAAATTAGTAGTCTGTGGCCCCTCCTGGGCCCCAACCCCCCGTGACCTCGGCCTCACCCTTGGAAGCCACCCTGTGTTATTTTTGTTGATGGATCGGGCCCTCGCGTTTCCATCTGCACTCGATAGGCTGGAGTTCTATCCATCATTAGTTCATAGCTTTGACATGTTCACTCATCATGACCCACCGATCTATAGAAATTACAGTACAGCTACTGTGGAGTCTGGGTATATTTCTGCAATAGGTGACAGTTGTCTGTCGCATGCTTTCCTCCTACCTAAAAAATTGTGCACCAAAGAGTGGCGGATGCACTCAGACCAGCCTACGCCTCTAGTCTCAATGGCATCGGTGCCCTTCCTGCCAAATAGTTCGCGAACACAGGACAATGATCCTTATCATGACCTTGGCCCTTACCTTTTATACACCACACTTCTTCGTGCACTTCTAGTTGGGGCGCCCTTTCCTTCTTCAAATTATACATCTATAAACATAGGTTTTGTAGTTGCGCGTGGATTTGTCATACTCCCAACCTTGGATCATGTATCAATGTTTCGTGCAACCTCATCGCCATTTCTAATGCCTCTACCTGCATTGAGAGCTTCTGTTGCGACAGTGTTGTCCTCAGGTGTGGTATCAATGATACCACAAACCACGCATAGTGTTGTTCATCTTTCAGCGTCATATTAGCCTCGCGGATCATACATTTCAACCTTTGATATAGATCCTAGGGGGTTTCACCTCAAAGCATCACGATCTCCTTGATTCCTATAATCGACTGCGTCTCCAATTTTGGTCGACTAAATTCTCTATTCAATGCACTTTGGACTTCTGCTATTCCGACATTCGGGTGATCATTTGAGTGTTTGATATACCAAGTCAGCACGCGATCCTATAGTGTACTTACCAGTGTGGCCTTTTTAATGTTATCATCTGTAACCCCATGTGCTTCCCATACTGCTCTTACTACGAACCAAAACTGATCGGGATCTTTGTTTCCTACTCCTTTGAATACAGGAAACTTGATCTCGTCTGCCATGCTAAACCACACTGCTGCATGCTTTTCCCCACTTTCTTGCGGTGGTGAACTTATCCCTTCGATCCCTTTGAAGCTCCTTCTACTTGTGGTCCTTTGAGAAAACGTCTTTCAGCTTCACTGTAGCTGACAGTTGTGTCTATCACGAATTCAGTGATAAACCCTCTAATCACACCAATCTTAAATCTCTTTCTTCGTAGGGTTCGAGTGTTCCGACATCAGACATCCCTTAGGCAAATCCCGGTCCCGGCAACAGAACAATTTGTTTGCTTATTGGGCCCTGAACTAGGTTCAGAAGAGTTTTTAGCCAAGAAAATCCCACACTACTGGCCCTTTTAGCAACAATCCGTAGAGCACAAACTGAAGTCTCACCCGAGGTAGTATGGAGGATGTTAGAACTAGGTTTCTGCACCCTAGGGATGTCTTGATGAGGTCTGGAGGGGTTGCACCCTGATCTACTCACTTACGCTATTATGTGTAGTTGTAAGGCCATCACGAAGATCCTCGATGGGGGTTCCTTAGATCCTTAGTATTATTGCAGTTATTATAGATCTGATTTATTCTTTAAGGTATTTAATCGAGCATTTAATAGTTAAACTCAGTGCATGCAATCATAAATCTTAAATATACTCACAAAACCATAACATAAGCATAAACCATACCTGCGATCAAATACACAATAATTCCAAAATACTTATCTTTACTAATCTTCCATTAAGCAAAACCCAATTCCTCTCTGCTCACACAGCTGCAGGGGGCCATGCACACAACTGCAGAATCTACCAGGCCTTTGTGCACACAGCTGCAGATCCTACTCTAACCACTACCACCCACGACTCGAACTTACAGACTCCGAATCTCTCTTTCTTTTACAAACTCATACCCTTAGATCTCTGTCAAAGCTTTTCTCCAAAAAATGCCTTCTATACCTAGATCCTTGCCTTATTTATACATTTCCATGGTTCGCGGACCATGGGCAAGCCGACACATTCTAGATTAACCTGTAATATTTAGGGCAGACTACCCTTGGACTTGACCCATTACAATTCGTGCTCCACACACTTTGCAGAACCTTTACCATACTTTTTCCCAAAATGTGGGCTTTGAGCCCCAAAACCGTTACGTGGGGGATTTGTTACCCAACAGTAGGTCCTGCAGGGTTCAGACCCTCTACAACTCCTGATGTTCTTCAGACCTGAAAATCATTCAATTGCCACATACATAGCAGTATAGAAGTAAAGCATATTCACGAAATTTTACTTTATATCATATAAGAAAATGATTGATCATACATCAAAACAACATTCATATATGAATTACAACATAATTTGATGCATAAACAATGTTAATTTCGGAAATAAGACAACATTTCTTTAATTGCAGTAAGCTATAAATAACATGTAGAGAATTCACCTGAGTCTTCTTCTTTTGGCTCCAAGCGGAACCATCCTTTAGATTAATCCTATCCTAGCCTTTAACAATCTTCTTCCATAACCAACACCATGATATCTCAAGCAAGAGGGAGAATATCTATATTCAAGGAAACAAGGGTTTCTTGAAGCTTGGGGAAGTGCATGAGGCACGGGGATTTATCATACTCATTCAGGGATAATCTTAGTATAATAACTCTATCTCTTCTCCTCCTTTAGGCCTTCCCATAGAAGTCTATTTATACTTCTCCTGATTAGTTTTTTAGTTGGCAAACAGTTGGGCCACGGGCAATAGGAGGTAATAAATAGGTAAACCTCGTGAACTCTGACCATAATTAAGGAAATTTAATTTTTTTAAGTGTTTTAACACATATACGCGGGTTGGGTATTGACTAACCCACGTGTACATGCTTTTATCTCAGGGAAAAGTAGCGTACAAGGAATAAAACATTGTTTTTAATATATTTGGACCAAGTCTGGAAGGAGGGGTTACCTTAGGTCGTAAACCAAGCATCACAAATACCAAGGGTGATAAATGGTGCTATAACAAGACGCCCATGCACTTAGCTGCAGACTTACCAATGTCTCCACACACACAGTTGCAGGAGTATTCCCCTTCACCTAAGTATATAAAATAGGCTCTTAGATCACTTGCCCATACATAGATATTTTATGGATAGATATCTCCTATGACTCTCTATGACTCCTTTTTATAGCATCTTCCTTTTACAATACTATGGTCTGCAAACCAAGGGTGTGTCGCAAAACTACTTAAATTCTCACAAACTAAGGGGATTTGACCTTCCTAAAGCCCCTTTGACTACTAACGACCTTCTCACTCTACTCCTCAAAATGCGGAGACTCTAGAAAAATACAAAATTATTTGCAAAATTGAACCCAGGGAACCCTGTCCCAACAGGCCCCCAACACAAATTCGTGACTCGTTCGCGAGTCACTCTGCTGGTGCTGCCTCGATATTCACTTGTAGCTCACTGAAATCTATCTTCAATACTTACAAGTTTGTTGTCCCCTGTGTAGCAGCCTCACAGACTTCTTCAACCAATTTCTCTATGGTTGGGCCTTCGATTGCAAGGCCCACGATTCTCTGCGTTTGTTGCATCGCCTTCAACTTTCTCTGTACTGACAATGTCAACTGACATACCTCATCCACAATGGTTGCATCCTTGAATATATAATGGCTTCCTTTAGACGCAACTCATCGATCTCGCTCCGAATGAGCTTGCCTTCCCATAATCTTGTGAACCTTTGCACTGGCGCTAAGCTTCGCATTGTAGACTTCATCTCATCGAACTACCTCTGCTTTTCCTAGATATTAGCTTCAATCTTCTACAAGGTTGGATCCTCCTACAATGAGGTCCAAAATTCCATGTCTTGTTCGAACAAGTGAGTGCAACCTTTGACTACATCTTCTAAGGTAGCCATTTATCCTCTAATAGTAGCCTCACATTGCTCTCTAACTTCTGTAGGAGTGGTTGGCTGCATCTTGAGTTGGAGCTTAGAGATTTGCAGTTGTATCTCAAATCTAACTTTTCCAATTTCCTCCTTCTACTCCTTGACTGTGGTAGCTAGCTTCAGAATCTTCTCTGTAGGGGTCATTTTTGTTGGAATCCGGAGGTAGGGAAGCTCACTACGGGCCTGCGTAATTACTGCTTCCAGCTGTTGACTCCATGCCATTACTTCATCCCTTTCCTTGAAGGCCTGTACCTTTTCCTCAAACATCTACTGATTATTGGTTTTAACTTCATTCATGATCAATAGTGCACGTTGTTCCTAAACTTTGAGCCCATCAGATACCCCTTGCTACAGCTTATGCAGTGTCTCGATAGGAAGCGCCACTAGGTTCTGACTCAGATCCTTCATGTGTAGGAGGCACACCCTGTCTTCTGATGCTTCAACGTGCAGTGACCCTTCTAATAACTGCACTATGCATAGGTCCACACTGAGTTCTATTGCTAAGGCTAACACACTCGCTTGTTTCAGGCTCGCTTGCTTCAAGCTCATATGTCCCTCACTCACTTGAATAATACCTATTTGGACCTTCAATTCCTATAGGCCCTAATGCACCTTATCCAGCGTTTCTTGGTAGTTTTCTTCGATGTCGCCCAAATGATTCTCTATGGCATCATGGACCACATTGTTGATTTCATCTAGGTCCCCCTTGGTGAGGACCAAAGGCATCATGCTTGCCGATTTGTCTAACTTCTACCTCTTGCACAATCCTGTAGAATTCCTCTTTTGCCTCCTCTTGACGATGAAGGGAAACTCCAAGCCTGTGCCCCCTTCCTCTTCTCCTTTTGTCTCTTCCTCCACATTTGTGCACTGTGTATCTAATTCACTAAGGTCAATAGTGGTCTATGACATAGTGGTAGTCTTTTCGTTTGGCGCATCAGTCTCTTTGGGAGAGACCCTTTCTTTAGTTGTTTCTTTCTCCGTTGCAACAACTTCTTTCTATTGTGTGCCTTTTCTTTTGCCATTCCCTTCTATTTTGCAAAAGCCTTTTGTGCATCCATTTTATTTTTTGTTGCCACTGTCGTCAATGTTGTAGTCTACGTTGCTTCACCTTCAACAACCTTACTAGTTTCCATGCCAGTAGCAAAGGAGGTAATCTAGTCACTTAGCCATTTACTGACGACCCCCAGAATATCATCCTCAAAAACTAAGTATGGAAACGTGTATCATGTGCACATGTCATATTTCTTCACACAAATGTGTAGATTAGGAAAATCTGCCTTAAAATCTGCAACATTGTTATATTGCACATGCAAACTTGGTGATAAACTTGGCTACTAGTTAATCACCATCCTCAACTCTAGCTCAAATAATACCCAAAATATCTTCGTCTCCATAATGCGCTTGGGGTCTTTGGTGGCCGACAGTGAAGTGAACTTTGTAGCCTTAGGTAGGTCTAGATCGTGCTGAGGAAACTAAATTTATTCGGGTATCCTCCATGCCACCAATGCGATCAACAACAACAACCACATGCAGTGGAACGCCTGACCCTCATCTTAGGCCTCTCTGTAGTCCTGAAATTCATCACACAAGTACTAAGCCCAGTTATACTAGACTCGTTTGGTGCACTACAAAGCCAAAGAGACTACTGGCACCAGTACTTCATCCATGCAACACTTTTGAATGATTTTTCTAGCCAATATTTTTGCATAGAACTGCACCTTGCCATCAAATATGGAACTGATTGCATAGTTGCGTGACTTCTTCGTCATCTTGAAGTCTCTCTTCATTAGATGTGCCAATTTCTTCTCCTACGATTTTCCTACAAATGCCTCCAAAGGGTCCACTCCTTGATATGGAAACAAAGTTATTCTGTGGATTATCATATCAGTGATCGGGATGGGTCCTCCAAACCAGAGGCACCCATCGTACACCAATGTCAAAAGTTTACACACAGAGAGTATGTTTATAGTGTTGCGGCTAAATTGTGGCACATAAAACATGTTCAGTAGCCCCACACACCCAACTCTAGACACCCATTTCATCGGCTCAAGTCATGTGACCCCTAATTCCTCACAATATACCTTCTTCAGTTACTTGCTTGGGTCCAACTGTGGGAACTTTGCATGGTCCCCCGAGTCACAATCCTCCATTTTTAAGTATTGTACCCATGCCATCAAATTTCCCTCAAACGTCACATTCTCTGGTAGGAAAGGAGTGGAGACAAAGAACTTCACTAAATCCGGGTCTTTGGGCACTTTAGCCACAAATTTTCTTTGCGGTATATACAGCGGTAGCCGAGTTATCGGCTCAACCCCCTCTGCGTCAATCTCCTCAGCACCCTCGGCTAGTTCTTCCTCATCTAAGTCTAGGGACTCCATCAGCTACCTTGATTGATCGATCTTTCTCTTTGGTCGGATCTCCTTTGGGTTTTTGCTGGGCGATTTCTGCAACCGTGCTTGTTGAGGCTTCTTCTTCTTCTTATCTCCCACCGTGGAAGCAGATGGCTTAGGCCTTGGCGACCTAGGCACTGTAATAGGCAACCCTATAGCTACAGGTTGGGTCGGATCTGGCTTAGGTCGAGTCACAGTCATTCTCCCAATGAATATTTCGCAGTACCAGTCAATTAGATTTACGAATCTTGGCTATGAAATCTACTCCTTAATTCTTTCCCAATCATTGGCAGACATACAACACTTCTCTTGACACAAATGAAAGTGCAATAGCTCAAGGAAAATTCTCAGGAAGAAAAGTGTTTGAATGTGGAGTAGCATGTTGTATTTAAAGCTCAATTTTAATTCAAATGCATACGTTCCCTCCAAATCCTAGTCATTAATGCGTTTTTGGTGGCATATTTCCGAAGATATGCATCTTGAATGCTCCCCCCCACTCCCTTTAACAGGAAAATTTCCATCCAATCACCTACAGTTCTTCCAACGGTCACTTTTTGGCCAGGCTACATGGGACCCACCATCCTAGTGTAGCTCTTTCGTCGTAGCTCTCCTCTGTGCCTTCCCTTAGTTCATCGCGTAGCCCAATCACTTCCCGCAACCATCCTTCTGGCAGTGTAGTTTATATTCTCGCACTCCCATGTAACTACCTGGAGTACTAAGACTATTCTGCATTCATATAGCCATTGTGTAGGGGTGGGATCACCCTTGTACAACTTTAATCGTCTCCCATTGACCTTTCCCAGAAATAACTCCCCATTTAGCTTCGCAAGCTAAACTACTCCTCCATCCATAATCTCCTTAATAATATATGGCCCCAGCCAATGCATTTGGAACTTCCCCAAAAACTTCATGAACTTACTTTCATATAGTAATACCAAATTTCCATTCTTAAAGGTGCATTATTTGATATGGTGATCATGCCATGACTTTTCGCAATCCTTCTGCACCTGTTGATGAAATCCTACCAAGAAGCGATCTTCTGCCAACTCAACGAGTTGTGGAAGGCGTTCTTCCATGATATCTCGATCGACCATGTCTGTAACTACGGCAATCCATAAACTTGGCATGATGTGCTCCATCAACATTACAACTTCTTGTCCATAAACCAGTCTAAATGACATTTTTCTCGTCAACGTTTTGTAGGTAGTTATATATGCCCATAGAACTGCTAGTATGTGCACATCCCTATCATTTTGCTTCGCATTTCAAATCTTCATTAAGGCATTCTTTAGGATTTTGTTAAAGGCTTCCACTATGTCATTCACTTGAGGATGATACAACATACTTTTCTAATGATACATTTGGAACTCTTCAAGCAAAGGCACAATTGTCTTGTTCAAGGAAAAATGTATTCGCTCATTAAGATTTTAGGCAGCCAAATCAAGACAAAATGTATTCAAAAATTAACTTCGTAGTTGTAGCTGCACTACAATCCTTTATAGGCTACGCCTTAGCCCACCTAGTTATATATTTGGTCTTTGTAATGATGTATATGGCTCTTGTCTTCTTTCCCAGTGGTTGAATTGGTCCCACGAATTCTATTGCCCACTTATCAAACACTTGTAATGACACCTGTGGGTTTAAGGGAAATTCATCTCTTCATGACAACCTCCCTGTTCTTTGACAGACATCACATGCCCTGCAATAAGCCTTAGAATCCTTATGCACAGTCGTCCACCATAGTCCCACTCATAGAATATTCTAATGTCCTCCCGCAACCCCTCCATGCACTTCATCATGTATACTTGGTCATTCATACTCTGAGACGTACCTACGCAACACTTCATCCGATCCCATTTTATATAAGTGTCTTGTGATAATGGAGAAATCTATAGCCCAGACCACTAATTCTTTCTTTTGTTGTGTTGTATACCCTTTAGGAGCTCTACCTATAGACAAGAATTGGATTATGTCTGTGAAATGGTCATCTGCGACGTGCACAACAAAGAGTTGCGCATCAAGAAATCCTTCCTCCAGATTTGTAGGTTCATCACCATTCTCAATCTATGAGAGGTGATCTAGTCCAGCATTCAGTCACCCTGGCTTCACAATTACTTCAAAGTCATATTCTTAAAAGAGAAGCAACCATCTAAAGATCCCCCCCCAACACATGCTTGTTGACCAAATACTTCAAAGAAGAATGGTTTGTGTACATCTTGAAGTGCACACTTGTTGACGGTGTTGCACCTGCAAACATGTCAGGGGATATCCTTGGTAAGAAGTCCCAACTAGACCTCAGACTGTTTGATGTAGGAGTCCCAACAGTGGGTCGTACGGTATCGCCTTGATCGTGGTTGTGCACAGAGAAAAGTAAGATATCCCTATTGGTAGAAAGGGTGTGACATGTGCAACAAGTCAAGGAAGGTGCATGAATAGTTCTAACACAAGGAGGGTGATGTGAGTTTGCCCCTTGGAAACCTGTGAAAGCACCTGGCTAAGAAGGGAACACACAAGAAAATATGCATCACAAACTAGAAGGCAAGTAAGATGACAATCCAAAGTGATGGTTAAACCAACAACACATTTCAATAAGATTCATACATACATATACAGAAAGAGTCTATACACGCATGCATAAGAAAACATATACATATATCATCTAGAGTAAACAAGAGAGTTGAAATACAATACGACATATTCATGAAACGTGTTGGCTCTGTTATATTAAGAAGTGAAAGTTCCAATCATATAGTACAACCATGACAAATCACTAGTCCTGACAGTGAAACATTACAGTCACTGCCACCTACTCCTCCAAAAATATGTACTAGCTCTACACTATGGAGAAGCCAAGGCTTGTTACAATACTCTCCAAGCTTTCTCTAAGATACTCCTATCGGAAGCTTGGCTGACCAAATTCCTCTACAGTGAGTTATGAGGGACTATATATTGAAAAGGGTGGGGTGACCCTTGAAATTCCCCTTTTGTGATTTTTCATCTACCCTCATGATTCTTCAACTACTCTATGACTGTTACATTCAACTATTGATACTTGAACTTCCACTTGAAAATACGTTACATACGATCTGCACATGTACCCATGTGAGACAAAATAGGCTTGATAAAGCCATGAAATATATCACTAACACAGACAGTTGTGGGAAGACCAACTCTTTGACATCCTTGCAATGATCGACGGTGGCGAATTGATGCCAAGCTTGGTCATCCGTGATGGTGTTAATGCACTCAAAGGTGACATCCTACTGAAAGGGAACTGTTGCCTCCTTTGCATCTGGCTACACTGATATCGCTCCTAAGTCCAACTCATCTGACAGCATGTGCATCATCATCTTGAGTGTAGCTGGCCCTACAAAATACTGATGTATAGTGTCTGTGCTGATCTCCAATTGTGTGTTAGTGACCATGTGTGTCAGCTTATTGAAATACATGTTCAACTTCAATCAGAGTTTGCTTCTTGTCTTCACTTTGGTGAGTGTACCAAATAGGTGGGATCACATGTGTGCGTGCAATCACATCCATGCTCCTGAATACCCTTTCATGCGATCGACAACACTGCTCACCATGTCTTCTCCATGCCTACTGTTGGATGGTTCCATAACCTATATGGGTGTAGTTTCGTCAATCTGTGCATATTACACCTCCTAATGTACCTGTTCCTGCTGCAACTCCTGTCGCATGCAGGTGTGCTACCTTCTCTTACTGTTGATGGTGCTACTCGCTCTGATGTTGTTTCCATTTCATCTTGATATCCTTTTCCATGAACAACTTGATGTCTTCGTAGATAGGCAATTTCATAGATACTTGATTGACTACATCCCCAATTTTTCTCTGAACGGTGTCTTGGGAACAGGTCCCTTGGGGTCAATTTTGGGGTTAAAAGCCCAAGTTTTGGGGTTAAAGGCCCAAGTTTTGTATAAAGAATGTAAATTCTCTACATTTTGTGGTCGCGGAATGCAAAGATGTAAAGAGTCATCAAGGATTTCCACCCTTAGTTTATGTAACTTGTGTCAGCTTTATGAGATCCACCCTTGGTCTACCGACCATGGGATTGTATAAAAAGGGAAGTCTTAGAAGAGTCTAAGTTAGTTTTTAGTTCAATTCAGATATGTTTTGAAGATTCCTTGATGTAATGGATCTGTGAGAGCTAAGAGTGAAGAGTCTTAGCATAGGGAAGAGGCTCTGCAGCTGTGTGCGTAGAGGCCTAGGGTAGAAGTTGAGTGTGTGGACCCCTGTAGCTATGTGCGCCAGGTAGTTAGAGTTTGTAAAGGAGATTTGAACATCAATGAAGAGAATTATTCTGGAATTATCTACGTATGAGCTATTTTACTTCTTTTATGAATTCATGCGATTATGTTATGTGAATACTGGGTTTGTTATGTAATGTTGTATTGATGCGTGAATCTATGTGTTTTACTTTGTTATATGAACGCATGTAGGAATATCTATTTACGTGAAGATAATCATAATGCATGTTGAAGTTATCCACTACTTAAGATAATATGGGTAAATACAATAGTAAGAGTAATTACAGGGGCATGTAAGTGTCTAAATCATCTGTTTAGGGTACACATAGTCGTAGACCTTCGTAGAGGTCTAGAGGATGACTAAGGGAAGTATATTGATAAGCCCTAAAAGGCTTATCGATCTTGCGAAGGAAGGGTTAGGGTATAAAGCGGCATCATTGTCATCTCAGGGTGCGAAAACTTGGTTCTTGCATCCCCCATATTGCTTCGGGTGAGACTTCAGTCTGTGCTCTGCGGATTTATGCCAAAAGGGCCAATAGTGTAGGGATTTTCTTGGCTAATTAACGTTGAACCTAGGTCAGGGCCCATCACGCCAAAAAATGGTTTTGTTGCCGAGACCAAGATCTACATAAAGAAATGTGTGATGTCGCATCACTGGAATCCAACTAAGAAGGAGATCGAAGACTATTTGGATAGAAAGATACACGAATTCATGGCACAAGAGAACATGAATCTATGATTGACGAAAGAATAGTGGTTGGACAAATATATTTACGCAAAGATACACAAGACCTTCTTCTGCTCCTTCCCAGTTGAATTGTACGAGTGGATCACGAAATTGGCATATGGCCAAGGAAGGTGGAGGCTTGACGGTCCAATAGTTTGGACCCCGGAGTTAGTGCTGAGATTAGAAGCCTCTAAAGATAAGATCACACGTGTTGTTGATCATTGGCTTGATCATATCATAGGAGGGTTTGTGACAGAGTTCGCAGTCGATACCTCAGTCAGTTATAGCGAAGCAGAGTGTTGCTTCTTCAAGGGGTCACAAGGTAAGTATTTAAGGTCTTTAAATACCTGGATTAAGATGTTCTTGTGTGAAAAATGGGTTATACAACTGTCTTGATGTTTAGGGCTATGTGAAGTGGAAAGAATTTTAGGAACAGAGGGAAAAAAGGCCTTGAATATAGCCCATTGATTGAACCTCCTCTGAGTGATGACGAGGAAGAAGCACAGGCTTCTCCACAGAGCATTGTTCAGTTGATAAAGCAAGGGTTCCCACAAATACCCCATCCACCCACACTGCCACCATCTTCACCGCCGCCACATACAGCTTCGCCTACACCACCGGCACCTTCACCACCATTCAATATGGCAAACTCAATAAAGCTACTTGTGTTCAAGGGATTGGGAAATGATGATATGGACCAGTTTTGGTTCGTCACGAAGGCTATATGGGAATCTCAAGGTATCATAGATGATCAAATGAAGAAAACAGTTTTGGTTAGTGGTTTGCAAGAATGCGCACTAACTTGGTACATTAAGTACTGCACTGATAACCCAACATCTACGTTGGCAGATATCCAGACATGTTGAATAAGGAATTCAGTAGACCTATGTCTGAAGCGTAATCAATTATGGGATTCAAAGAAATCATGATGAAGCCTGGTGAGACACCCTGGTATTTGGATCAGAGATTGAAGTGTACAATCCGCAAAGCTAACGTGAATTTGACTGATGGGCAACACCATGAACCTTTGCCTAGAAATGCAAAGTCTGAATAAATATAGAATAGCTCGGCTAGAGGTGTGCAAAGAAGTTTGGTGCGTGAAGTGAAAAAGTCAGGGGCATGACAAAGATCGCTATCCAGTCTTCGTAAATTATGTTGCAACAGGGGGGCCAATGCCTCTAAGGCTTGAAGCTCCAACAGGGCCAAGTACACGGCCCGCGCTATGGTGTTCTATCTGCCAGGTAGCTAGAAAACATGCAATAGACAATTGCCATTTGCTGCATAAATTTGTACAGATATCGCAAGATCTCTTCTGCAACTTTTGTCAATCAATGGGTCATGATGAGTGCAATTGCCATAGTTTCGAGTTAATGATGGATAGAATGCCTACATATAGGGTGCAGGAAGAAACTCGGCCTCCGGACCAAGGTGCTAGAGGAGCACGAGGCGAATATCAGGGGCGTGGATGAGGCAAAGGTGGAGGAGGACCTGGTAGGGGTCGGGGACAAATCATTTATTACAATTATGGAGGACTAGGACACTACGCATGAGATTTCCTGAATCTATTGTGTCTGTCATGCTGATATTTTACTCAGTTTGACCACACAACTGAATATTTCCTGGTATTTCTAGCTAAGATACATGAAAAAGGGGTACAGGGGACTCAAAACCTGCAAATGATGAGGGCTGAGCCTCGAGAAGAGGATCCCAAGGTAAATATTGTGCTGCGGAGTGGGATGACGACTTGCAAAGATTAGGGGAAGCAGCCTGAAGAAAGTGAATGGATCCACAAAGCTCCGGAAAAGGAGGTCAAGTTTATCTGAAGCGCGCATGGGAAACATTTATGGAAGAAAGGAAAAGCTTCACTGAGGCCTCTACCTCAGGAAGTCAGGATAAGCCAGCTGAAGAGATGGACCCTTCCATGCTTACTACTTTCTTGTATGAAGTTGCTATGCGACAGCAAGGCTGTGAAAGGACTACAAGAATTGATAAATAAGTGTGTCGGGAAAGAAAACGCTCCTGATGAACTACACATAGTCAGGAAGATTGGTAAGAATAAGGCAAGAACAGGGCGTGAGATGAGGCTAACTGTGCAGATAAGAGAGTATGAGATGGATCAAGTAATTCTGGATCTGGGGTTAGACGTGAATGTTCTACCTAAATAGACATAGGAAAGGATGGGAAGACCTTCACTGAAGTGGTCTCTAATTCAGTTAAGGATGGAAAATCAGCATAAAATTATCCCCATGGGAAGATTGCAGGGAGTGACAGTGGATATTGAGGGCGTAAGTGCATTGGTTGACTTCAAAGTAATAGAGATTGTGGATGACAACAATCCCTACCCTGCACTCCTTTGCATCAATTGGGCCACTGGCATGAATGGGGTAATCAATTTGAAGAAGCCAAAGATGATATTTGAGAAGAAATTGTTTCATGTAGTAGTGCCCCTGGACCTTGCAGAAGGACCATGCTATACTGAAACGGTTCGCGATTATGAAAGTGATGATGATTTGGACTAGATTTATAAGATAACAGTGTGAGATCAAGATTGGGTGAATCCGAAAGCAGATGGACGTATTGCATGGGACCACGAAAGCTCCTACACTTCATATTCAGATGAGGAGTTGGAACACTGGCATAACCAACTACTTGAAGCATCTACACTATGCTCTAATATGATGACCAAGTCGTTGCACTGTGTATCATCGGAGGTAAGAAATCTGCCTTACTATAATGGTTTAACTGATGTCAATAATTTTTTGGATGCATTCGAAATGGAGTTCTAGAGAATCATCAATTCCAAGCCTTGGATTAGGCGTAGCACGCTACACCCGCGAGATGGTGGGGTACACACAAAAACAATTTTGACAATTTGCGCATGTACAAAAAGATGATGAGATTGCGGTTTGGTCACCCACAGGTGTGGCTAACAGAGAAATATGATGGAAGGGATGATCCACATGATCACCTGGCCAAATGGACTAAGGTATATGGAGCAGAGCCTCAACCTGAATGGGTACATTTGTTTTTTCATACTTTGGATGTAATATTGATGAACTGGTACTTGGAAACAGAGCTTCGCCATGGCACTGAACAATGGGACGTTTTGCAATAGGGATTCTTGATGAAGTTTAGCTTTGAGGATGGGTTTGAAAGTATTAATGAGGCATTACAGGAAGTTAAGGAAACAATATTTAGAGTACCATAGGATCCCTTGGACTTAATTCAACCGAATTGGACCACCCAGATAAGTCACACGCTGGAGTGCTACAATGTGACCTATCGAAGAAGAGGATAAGGACTGCGAATTGAAAATCCAAATATCACCGCACCTCTACAAACAAGACAAGTCAACATTGGGATAGAGGTGGAGCAGAATTCTGGAAAGATTGGGGACTACTGGGATGATGCAACAGTAGATAAGGTTGCTGAATTTCTCCGCGAATACCAGGACTTGTTCCCTATGAAGTTCTCAGACCTAAAGGGGATAATAGGAGACCTGGGGGTTACGAAAATTACGTTGAAACTGGACGCGAAGCCGATCAAGCAGAGGCTTTACCGCCTCAATCTGAAGTATAAAGAAAGGGTCCACTTAGAGTTGGATAAAATGCTTGTTGTAGGCATTATTGAACTGGTAGAAGAATCTGATTGGGTGAGCCCAATAGTGGTTCAGGAAAAGAAGAAAAAGGATGAAATAAGGATATGCATAGACATTAGGAATTTGAATGATGCCTGTGTATATGATCCCCTTCTGACTCTATTTACTAACGAAGTACTGGATAATGTTGGCAGTCAGGAAGCGTATTCATTCACTGTTGGGTTCTCTAAGTACCATCAGATCAAGATCGCACCAGAGGATAGAAGTAAGACAACTTTCAAGATTGAATGGGGATGCTTTCAGTAAATTGTGATGCCATTTGGACTAAATCATGCGTGAGCGATCTTTTCGTGTCTAGTTATTGTGGTGTTCAAGGACTTCATTCACAAGTTTTTGGAGGTATACTTCGATGATTGGATGGTGTTTGGGTTGGTAAAGTGCCATGTAGCTAGTCTATTCTTGATGTTAGATACATGTCGGAGGTACCAAATCATGCTCAGTTTGAAGAAATGATTGTTCTTTGTTCCTTTTGGGATCTTGTTGGGTCACGTGTTATGCAGATAAGGCTTGATGGTAGACCCTGCTAAGATCACAGTTATAATTAATTTGGAGGTACCAAGAAGCCTGAAACATATGCACACAATGTTGGGGCATACAGGATACTATAGAAAGTTCATCAAAAGCTATGCCAAGATTACCCCACTAATGGAGAAGTTGCTAAAGAAGGATACTACATTCTATTGGAATGAAGAGTGTCAACAAAGCTTAGATGTGTTGAAGGAAAAAATGGTCATAGTGCTGATACTAGTCTTCCCGGATTGGAAGAAGGAATTTCATGTGCATGTGAACACGTCATGTATTGTGCTTGGGGCGGCACTAACACAGGCTAGTGAGGGAGAATTGGATCACCCTATAGCGTTTGCGACTAAGAATTTGTCTAAAGCTGAGAAGAATTATTCAACAATAGAGCGCGAAGGTTTGGCTATGGTGTACACACTCCAGAAGTTCAGACACTACTTGCTAGGCGGAAAATTTAAGATTTATATAGACCATTTTGCATTAAAATACTTGGTTAACAAGCCTATGTTGGGGGGCAAGATATGTATATGGTTGTTGTTGTTTTAGGAATATGATTTCGAAGTTATTGTGAAGCCAGGACGATTGAATGTCGGACCAAATCATCTGTCGCACATTGAAATAGGAGAGGAACCTACTAATTTGGAGGAAGGGTTGCCTGATGCACAACTCTTTACAGTTCGTGTTGCGGACAATCACTTTGTAGATATCATACACTTCTTGACGATAGGGATGGCTCCAAAAGGGTATAATAGTCAACAAAAGAAGGAGCTAGTGTTGCACACGACAGACTTTTCTTTCATTACAAGGCATTTATATCAAATGGGTGCGGATTAAATTCTGTGACGTTATTTACCTAACTTTGAACGAAAAAACATCTTTGTTGAAGTTCATGGAGGATCCGAGAGAGGACATTATGCAAGAAAAGCCATAGCGCAGAAGATTTTACGCGCTGGGCTATGGTGGCTGATGCTTCATAAGGATTCCAAGGCTTATTGTAAGGCATGTGATGCATGTCAAAGGATGGGCAGGCCATCGTGGAGGGATGAGATACCTATGAATCTACAGATGTCATTATAGCCATTCAAAAAGTGGGCGATTGACTTTGTAGGACAAATTCAACCTCCATGAAAGAAGACGGGTACATGGTACATCATCACTGTGACTGAGTATTTGACTAGATGGGCAGAGGCACAACCTGTAAAGGATTGTACAGGGGCAACAATAACAAAGTTCATCTTTGAGTATGTACTAACTAGATTTGGTTGTCCAAAGATTTTGATAAGCAATCACGATACGCATTTCCTTAATGAGACGATTAGCGCGTTGACGAAGGAATTCCAAATTTATCACCAAAAGAGCACTCGTATCACCTGCAGACTAATGGGATGGTTGAAGCATTCAATAAGATATTGGAGAATGAGCTAACAAATTTTTTCAATGC
>APFE031031765.1:13938-30890 GCA_000404065.3 Pinus taeda | reverse complement strand
ATAAATTAAAAAGAATGGTTTTGTAACCATATTTAAATTTAATTAATAATTATATAAAAATTTAATATTTACAATATAACAATATTCTTAACCATGAATATTCACCCATTTTGCAGTGGATATTATTATCTTTTAAAGGAGTTGTCTATAATGCGTCATTTTGGAGTTTCCGTTGGATTTTCTAGCCAGAATCTGGCGAAAAAATTTGAGGTGAAATCTTGATTTTTGTTATTTAAACTGGTTTTTTGAGTGCATATATGGATTCAACACATTGGAAAACCCCCAGGGCACTTCGATTGTGCAGAGTTTACCCATTAAACTTGTGATTTCAATGAATTCCTACCAGATTCTAGACAAATTAAATCGGGAAAATAAAAAGGAAAAGTTTTCAAAAAGTCGCATTAAAGACAACTCATCTTTTAAATAAGCTTTCTTACAATACCATGGGCCAATACCTTGACTTATCAATACCACATACCCATAAACCTTAACTCATTTCAAAATTTTAAACAATTATAATTCAATTTTATAACGTTTTTATATTACAACGCAATACTTACAATAAACATACAATATAACAAGATTATAACCAGATTCTTAAACATGGATATTATTAACTTGTTTCAAAATCAAAATATTTTATAAATATTTATTTTTATTTTTATTTTATATTATTTTTAAAATAAAATCTAAAAGGAAAAAACCCGAGAGATGTTGTAGTGATGTAAATATTTGTAAACATTTACATGTGGTCTCAATTAAAAAGTAATAAAAGGTTAAAAATACATGTCTTTCATCCCAAATCTCTCTATACGAGCCTAGATCCATCTTAACTTCAGATCTACCAAACACTAAGAGGGATCAAATGTCTTGAGATGCAAACCTCTTTTAAAGTGAAAGGAGATTTGATCCTTTTAAGAGATTTGTAGATTTAGAATTAAGATGGATCTAAGCAAATTATAAAACATTTCATTATGGTTAAAATGATAATTATTTTTCTACATTTATCATTTTAAATATATATTATAATAAAATTTATTAAACCATTCAAATTTTAATTAATTCATATATAATTATTTGAAAGAAATAGGTTAATTATATACATAATTTAAATAATTTCAAATAATTTATTCTATAAAATATATATTGAAAAAATACCATTAATCAATTTAGTATTATATTTAATAAATTAAATAAATTATATAATAATAATAATAATAAAATTACCCGGATGCGGGTGATCAGCGAGGCAATTAAAGCCTACACCATGCAGACACGCGCAAGCACATGCCGGCAGGTGGCTTGAAGGAAAACTGGGAAAGAATTAAGCGCAGAAGAGATGGATATTGAATGTCATTCAATACATCTGCAGGTTTATGGTACACAGGGTGCGGGAGGCAGCCGCTCCTACCAAGGCAGCATGGAGAATCGCAGGCAGCATTTAAACATACCATTGGCGCTCATTGTGCTGGTTGAAGCAGAGGATTGTGAGGAAATTGAGCCTGAGAGTGACATTGGCGAATGCTTAGGGAGGTTAGCCCTGTGGAGCAGGGCAAAAACACTTACAGTGTTGCCCTCTGAATGCACCATTTGGGAGAAATCGTTTCGCAGGCAACTCCCCTTAACAGAAGTGATTGAAACGGTGAATTGTAGCAGTTCCCAGGGCGGAATTCAGATCTTTTGGCAGGGACTGAAGAGTAAGAGTGTGGGGTGGAGAGATCAACCGGGTCGCAGCACTTCCAGCACTAAGAAGCAGGGAAGTTCTCCAAATTCTATCCTTAATCCGTGGCGGGGAAGCGCAACTGAACTGCAGCAAATCTGGAGAATGCCACCTCGTTTCAGAGCCACATCGGGCAGAGGACGCAATTCTGGGAACAGGGGTGGCACGGGAGGCAGGGGAAGGCCGTCTCCTCAGAGAATTGAGCCATTATCCATGGCATACCCTGACCCCCATGTCTCAGAGGACTCGGACAATTCACTGGAGAATTCCGTCCAAACGCCGAGATTCCGCTTCAAGAGTAGGCTGGATAAACCTACAGTCACTGCCCTGGTCACAGTGATCTTCTCCGAGGAGAAGGAAAATCGTAGCAGCCCTGGCAATTCAGCGAACTCAGAGGGGGATACAATGGGGGAGGATGACGCCGCCAGTAACCCGTCAGACTCTACGGGCCTGCTACAATCCCTCAGTGAAACGACAGCCCCAACACCAGTGGAGGAGCGTCAACCAAGCCTTCAGCAGTCAGGCATTGAGAAGCAAGACAAGGGCAAAGCTGCAATGCAGTAGGATGAAGCCCAGACAAGCGATGTAAAGGAATGGCCGGCTCATTTCCATTGCAACAGGCTGATACCTAAGCTTCCCCCAGGTATGAAGATCACTGATGTGCAACATGGGTTAATGATAGATTGGCTTCCTGAATCGGATGAGGATGACGACAAGGGAGGGGACGAACCAGGCTAAAGACCATTGGGTGGAGAACATCACCAGGCAGGCCTCTGGTTTTTTGAGTCAATATGTCTTCTTTAAGTTTACTTGTTATGTGTCTTTTCTATCTGCTCAATGTCAAAAAACTCAGTTCATCGACCCTCTATAGGCCAGCAATCGAAGGCTAAGGGTTTTTTGGCCCGGTGTAACAATGTCAAGTCCATGCTCTTGGTTGTTTATTTTTGCTTACCTGCTCTTGATTCCTAATCGACTCAGTCTGTAAGAGCAATAACATTGCTCAGTTTTGAAAAGATCTCCTGGAAGAGAGAGCATCAAGACTCTCTCAGAGGCACTTCCTCTTTGTAAATAATTTTTTCTCTTTTTAATATAGTAGTTCAGTCTTTACACAGAAATAATAATAATAATAATAAAATTTATATTTTTAAAATTTTCTATCAATTGTATTCATATCAAAAGAAGTTTACATCTGATTCCAAGGTTCACATAGAAATCCGTAGATCCAATCCAAGAAGAAAAGAACGAAATTTCTCATGATCAGACCATTTAACCCAAACATAATTGTTGTAGAGCAAAAGCCCAAGACCTTACTAACAAACAATTTATCTACAATAAAATAATGCATCATAGCCACATAAACGTATAGCCAAATACATCACCCTATGGGAATTGTGACACCAACAGATAGAAAATGCATGGATGATTCTCCAGATAAGCTAGAGGGAATTCAAAAGAAAACCCAATCGCTCATAAGTGTTCATCATAAGCAAGGAGTTGCATAGTCACATAGAATAAGATGGCCCTCCTAGAAGATCCCCTTACTCTTTGTCAATGTAGCACATAAGAAACAACCTCCATCGAAGAAATAGAATTCTACAATTAGAACTAATCCAAAATGTTGCAACAACACCAAAATGATTTGTGTCCCTTTCACCACCGAGAGACATAATACTTGAGGTGGCAAAGAGATAGAAAACATAAAATCTTCAACGACTAACAATAATCATTTGACATAAGAACCTTTTCCCCTACCAAAATTCAGATATACTTGGCTCCCATAGGAAGAAAAATATATGGTACAAACAAAAGAGACCATTTCATGCCCCATAATAGAGATAAGATGCAAACTGCCCTGTAGAAACCAAGTTGTAGCATACGAAAAATGAGAATGAACTA
The DNA here is from genome assembly GCA_000404065.3 of Pinus taeda. NCBI lineage: Eukaryota > Viridiplantae > Streptophyta > Pinopsida > Pinales > Pinaceae > Pinus > Pinus taeda. The sequence goes on along the minus strand of APFE031031765.1, from coordinate 27,274 downwards.
CCTGAAACCACCTACATCACTGATCATGATTTGAAAAAATTAAGGTGTGCATTTCATTGTCATCATTTAGAGGAGGGGCAATAAGACCTTCGCAAGCAAAGTTCCTCACAAAAAAATATTTTGCTCAAGCCAAACATTGGTCGACATTATCCAGACAAAAGTGTTGATTTCTCAACAAACGCTTAATGTCCTCTAAGGAAGAAAAAACATTATACTTATCCACTTGTTTGTCCTTAAAAATAATGATCCAAGTGCCTCCAGACACATGCAGAAGTCCAAGAGGGCTCATAAATGGTCAAAATTCAAAGTGGTTAAATTTCTCTCGAAACAAGATGAGAGCGAAGTGCTCGTTTCCCTAATTCCAACGGTGCAAATGACACTCCAATCCAAGTTCGTATGGAGAAGATAGAGCAAGTCAAAGTTGTGGTCAAAGTTGGCCATGGGCCAGGTTGAAGGGTTCTACAATTTGACCGACACTGGACATAAAAACTTAGCTCCCGAAAGCAGGCGAATTTGTGGGATGGTTAATTTTCACATTAACCCTTAATCAGCAAAAATAAAATCTATTTTTTTTTAATAAAAACAATATTAAAAAAAGGCTTGGTCAGTTGCCACGTCGCCCACCACCTCCACCCCCAACCCTGTGATTCATGTATTCGTATTAAGTAGAGGGTATGGGGAAGCGAGGTACCCTCGGTAGACCCGCCAACCCCTGGGAAGTTTCAAACTATATACACAGGTTAGTGTTAACCGCACCCAAAATCAATAACAAACGACAAACAATGCTTATTAAAAAAGCATTGGTCCAACCCCTAGGAAGTTTCAAACTATATACATAGGTTAGTGCTAACCGCACCCAAAATCAATCACAAATGACAAACAACGCTTATTAAAAAAACATAATCGTCATCAAGTTGGGGAGGCGAGATTTGAACCATGACCTCGTCCAATAGAATAGCACCCACCAACGTTGGGCCACAGGGATTAAAGTTGGTGACTCCGCCCACAGTTAATACTTAAACCCTTCATTCCGCAGAGGCAGGAGGAGGAGAGAGTCATGAACGGAACGGAAGCTGAGCCGAATTTGAGCGGAACAGTGTGCCCAAGGGTGGAACCAAGAGTTGGCGTGAATATCGAGGTGAGCATATTCCATGGAATATCCTAAGGAATATTCTTGCACACAGATTCTTTAAGGAATCTTAGAGATTCCTTGGGAGGTAAATTTTTACATGGATAAAATGCTATCAAGTTTACAATAATTTTAACCAAAATTTCACAGGGAACGCGATGGTGAAATAAAAATCACCATCTGAGCAGAAGATTTGCAGATTCCCAGCAGATCAGAATCTTTGAAGAATCTTCAAGGAATCTTCTAGATTCCTTGGAGGCTGAAATTCACCAGAATCAGAATGAAACCAACTTTATACCCAAAACTCTCAGAATCTTGCAAGGATCATGATGGCAAGATCAGATTTTTGATCTGAGTTGCAGATCTCAAATCAGCCCAGAGAACAGAATCGTTGGAGAATCACAGGGAATCCAAAAGATTACTACAGGCCCATATTTTGACAGTGTCAAAATTCGACAAATGGATAGTCAATTTTACACCTCTTGATGACATAAATTCAGTGGTGCAGTCAAATTTTGCAGTTGAGCCTTCCATTCTTCAGCTAGCTTCAAAGGTGAAGGTACATGAATTAGTCATGTCATGTTTTCCATCATAATTGTTGAGATGACGTATTATGTTTTGAGATCCTTGTTTGATGTTATGTTGTGGGATTAAGTTTGGCACATTATGTGAGATGTATTTAGCTTGTCATGCTATGTATTTTTGTTGAGTTCCCTGTGTAACTATGTTGAAGGGATACTCATTGCCACATTGTGTGAGATCATGTTAAGTTGTCATGCTGAGAGGAAGCCTTCTTGAGTGAGAATTCATGTAAGAGGAATATCTCGTGGAGAGACAAGCCACTCTTGTTTGAGGGTGTATGTTCTTGTTATGACATAGAGTCTTCCATGTACATCATCATCTCTTTCAACATTATATGAAGCGGCCTCCACCATATTAACACTGGGCCCGGAGACGTAGTCCTCATTGGACGAACTCCGCTATCAAATGTGTTGTGCTCATGAGTTTCTTATGGTCGTCATGTTTCCTCTTGTTTAAGCATGCACATATGTTATTTTATGCTCTTTAAAATAACTTTCTAACAACATCACAGAAGTAAAGGATCTTGGATGATTCTGATAGCTGAAGGAACCTAAAAGAAGTTTGGTATCAGAGCCGTCTTCTTGCTGATGTGAATTGTGAGCGTGAACAACGATTTAACATGCAGAAATAGAGGATGACAAAGACATGTATGAATCCATGCTCAAGATGTCCAAAATGGTGGACATGTTGTATGAAGCTTATGAGAGACAGGGGAAAGAAAGAGCAGAGAATGATGATCCATCCACACCTTCCAGTGTATAGTGATCATCTTCATTGTCTTCTCATCATTCGAATGAGGAGATCAACCAGAGTCTTCAAGAAGATAACACTGAATTGAAGATGCTTCTAAAAGAAGAGAAAGAGGGGAAGCATTGATTGCAACTTTAGTTGCAAGTCGTAGAGGCAACGTTGGAAGAATTAAAGCGAACTGACCAAAGCCTTCAAGTAAAGGATGATGAATTAAGGAGGCTTTTACAATAAGAGAAAGATGATAAGAAAAGACTGTAACTTCAACTACAAGCCATGACAGAGGCCTTGGATAAGTTGAAGAGAAACGAAGGCTTAGAGAAGCCTTCATAATCTGTTTCAAAATTGAGAGCTGAGGTAAACAATGTTGATTATTCTTCAGTTTCATCTTCACATGATGTTATTTCTGTTGGAAATGTGGAGATACCGATCACAGGAACTGGCATGAGACTCCTTACCAAGATGGGGTACAAAGGAGAAGGGCTTGGTAGTTAATGGTCAAGGCATGAATCAGCCATTGGAGGTTGTGCAAAGACCTCGGTTCACAGGTTTGGGATATACGAAAGGAGAATGCACAAATGTGTCATATGCTTCTGAGACATTGTTGAAATTGTCGAAGAAAAAGAATGATGGGAACATATCACCATCATCCCATGGTAATGCACATTGCAGAGAAAGTCTAGCTGAGGCAAGCTCTCATCACCATAATTACACCAGAGATAGCCATGAAAAGTAAAAACAATCTCAATATTCTAGAGTTAATTTTGATTACAATCATATTTCTTATAATGAATGTAGATCATGGCATAGAAAAACATGTGGTTTTTGTGGTTTACATAGCTATGTGTTTGCTGAGTGCTAGAAGAGAATGGTAGCACGAAAGAGGATGAGGCCTGAAAGGCCTTCTCCATAGCAGGAGAAGAAGCATGTTAAGCAGGTCTGGAGCAAGAAGACTTTCTGTAGTCATTGCAACAGAAGTGGTCATCAAAGAGGCACATGTTGGAGGCTCCATCTAGAGAAGCGCCTTAAGGAAAAAGCATTCATGCATGAACCAGTTGAAAAATTTGATCGACAAGTGAATCCACCATAGGGAGGTGACCTGTTCACTTTGATAAATGAGAAATTGTTTTTATAGATGTGTTAGCTTGTCATGGCCTTATTTTTGTAAATCATTTGTTGCAACTTTAAAATGTAAAAGTGATGATGTGTTTTTCATCACTTGTTAAGCAACAGTGATGTTTTGGCCTTGTATTGATAGCTGGGGTATTGTTTCTATTTTGATGTAAACTTGACCACAAGTATGTGTTATAAAGTCGTGGCAAGTGTGGGATGTTTGGGTCATAGTTGGTTGTTTAAGTTAAGCATGTAACTTGCAAAATATTTTACAGGTTTGCAGAGGATGTAGGTGTCGTCTCATCACTTATGGCTCCGAAGAACAAAAGTGAAGGAGAAGGAAGGGTGACCTGTCAGGACACTTGTGGTACAAACAATGTACCAAGAAGTTGCAGACTATTTTCATGCTTTTGGAGGACCAAAAGCTCTTCAGGAGGGAGGAATGATCTAGATTTCTCCAGACACATGCAGAAGTCCAAGAGGGCTCAGAAATGCTCAAAATTCAAATTGGTGAGATTTCTCTCGAACCAGGAGTAGAGCGAAGTACTCGTCACCCTGAATCTAACATTGCAAATGACACTCCAATCCGAATTCGTATGGAGAAGATAGAGCAAGTAAAATTTGTGGTCAAAGTTGGCCATGGGTTAGGTTTAAGGGTTTTACAATTTGACTGACACCGGCCATAAAAACCTAGATCCCGAAAGCGAGAAAATTTGTGGGATGATTATTTGCCCATTAACCCCTAATCGACAAAAACCAAATCTATTGTTTTTTTTTTTAACAAAAATTGTATTAAAAAAGGTGTGGCGGGCTGCCACCCTTGCCAATCCCACAATTCATGTATACATATTAAGTAGAGGGGATGGGGAGGTGGGCCACCCCCACCGGACCCACTAACCCCCGGGAATTTTCAAACTATATATATAAGCCGGTGCTAACAACACCCAAAACTAATCACAAGCGATAAACAATGCTTATTAAAAAAAACATAACCGTCACCAAGTTGGGGAGGTGAGGATTTGAACCTCGGACTCATTCGACAGAATAACACCTGCCACCGTTCGGGCATGGGAATTAACCTTGGGGATTAACCCTTCATTCTGCAGAGGCACAGGGAGGGGAGAGTTGTGAACAGAACGGAGGTCGAGCTGGATTTGAGCGGAATAGTGCGCCCAAGGGTGGAACCAAGATTTGGCACAAATATCGAGGTGGGCATATTCCATGGGAATATTATCTGGAATATTCTAAGGAATATTATCTAGAATATTCTAAGGAATATTATCTGGAATATTCTAAGGAATATTCTTCCATGCACATTCTTTAAGGAAACTTGGAGATTCCTTGGGAGGTAAATTTTTACATTGACAAAATGTTATCAAGTTAACAGTCATTTTAACCAAAATTTCACAGGGAATGCGATGGTGAAATCAGAATCACCATCTGAGCAACAGATTTTCAGATTCCCAATAGAGTAGAATCTTTGAAGAACCTTGAGTGAATCTTCCAAATTCCTTGGAGGCTGAAATTCGCCAGAATCATAATGCTGTGAACTTTATAATCAAAAGTCTCAGAATCTCACAAGGATCATGATAGAAAAATTAGATTTTTGATCTGAGTTGCATATCTACATTTAGCCCAAAGTACAGAATCTTTGGAGAATCACGGGGAATTTAAAAGATTCCTACTTGCCTAGATTTTTATGGTGTCTGAATTCGACAAATGGATAGTCGATTTTACACCTATCAATAACAGAAATTTAGTGGTGCAATAAGATTTTACAACTAAGCCTTCCATTGTTCGGCCAACTTCAGAGGTGAAGGTACATGAGTAAGTCATGTCATGTTTTCCTTCATAATTGTTGAGATGATGTATTATGTTTTGAGTTCCTTTTTTGATGTTATGTTGTGGGATCAATTTTGCCACATTATGTGAGATGTATTTAGCTTGTCATACTATGCATTGTTGTTGATATCCCTGTGTAACTATGTTGAAGGGATACTCATTGCCACATTGTGTGAGATCATGTTAAGTTGTCATGCTGAGAGGAAGCCTTCTTGAGTGAGAATCCCTGTAAGCGGAACATCTCGTGGAGAGATAAGCCACTCCTGTTTGAGGGTGTATGCCCTTTCTATGACATAAAGTCTTCCATATACATCATCATCTCTTTCAGCGTTATATGAAGCGACCTCCAGCATCTTGACACCGGGCCCGGAGATATATTCCACATTGGACGAACTTCGTTATCAAATGTGTTGCGTTCATGATTTTTTGATCATTGTCATGTTTCTTCTTATTTAAGCATGCACATATGTTCTTTTGTGCTCTTTAAAATACATTTCTAACAACATCACATAAGTAAAAGATCTTGGATGATTCTAGTAGCTGAAGGAACCCAGATCAAATAAGGTGCAAGAGAGTGGCCATTTGTTGATGAAGTGCCAAAGAACTTGTTGTTGCTCAAATTGTCTCGGTAATTGAGGATAGTCTGAGACCACATCACTGAGGACTCTATATCCTCCCGCTCTAGGTGACAAGGGTTGGCCTCCCTTTCACCGCAGGGAGTATTCCCCGGTGATAATCAAAATTGAATAGTTATTCTAAAATAGTGTGATTAGATAGATTTTCTAATTAACCAAATAAATAGACCAAATTATTGAATAAAGAGTGTTTTAAATAAAATATTTTTTTTGGGAAAAGGAGATAGTAGGTACATAACTCATGAAAATTTATTAAATAAAACCTTCATTAACGAAAAATAAATTAAATTAATATATATCATAATTCACAAAGGTTAGCAAGAAATAAAAATAAAAATTAAAGAAAAAATAGAAGTTAAGGCACATTCGTGTTAAATACATTTAATTGAACTGTGTGGTTTAAGTAGCATAACATCAAGTATTATTATTATTTATCATGCATAGCAATTAGAATAATTTAATTTAATAATTTCAAATAATAAATATTGGATAGTTATCAAATTAAATGTAATATGTGAAACATTAGACAATCAGAACAAGTCAAATAATGGCTAATAATTTCACTTTTACAGCGAGAGAAAATTTTGAAAACAATAATAAAATAAAATAAAAAGAAATAAAATTTAAAACACTGGTTTTTATGGCATTTGAATTTATGGTGCACATAACCCTCAATATCATGTAGTCATGGAATTAAACCTGCAACCATTAAACTCAAATATGATTTTAAAGCCCTAGATTTCAAGTATTCCAGAGTATTTAAAATCATTTAATATATTCGAGGATAATGCATAGTCAAGTTAAGCCATTATTCTAGAACAATGAACCAACACATAAAACTGAAATTACAATAAAATACAATGGAAGAAAAAAAAATGAATTATAATATTATCAACAAAACCTTGATGTCATAATGAAGGGGACCATTTGGAGCATGTATAAGATGGTTGTAATAGTTAAAGTCTTCTTCCTTAGAGCTACCATCCTCCAACCTGCCAAAAAACTCTTGAAATAAACTCTTACATTCTCTTTTATATCTTTGGGAACTCGTTTCCCTTTTAGTTCTCGTAACTCTCTGAATGAAATTACATTAATAATAATTATTTTGACTAAATGTAATACATATTCCATTATTGAAATGACTTTCGGCTCAAATTCTCCACGTTAAAAATCTTTTTAATAATATCTCTTGCATTAAAAGAAAAGATACAAATTAATTCTCAGATATAAACATTATAATAAATGAAATTAAACTATAAAATTACCTTTCATAATGTTCTCCTCATCATCTCACAAATATTATTAGTGAAATTTACTTTTTACCTTAAGTGAGACTCAGTGAATTGTTTCTTACTATATAAAACATTAGGTCATAATTATATATTTAATGTGAACGTATTTTCTAGAAACGCAAGATAAAACCAAAACATTAGATTTAATATAGTTTTCGTTTTTAAATGTTGAATGTTTTACTCCTCCCATGCTAAATTGATGTTTGTAGAATTTCTTCACCCAACTATTAGAAATAACAATTTTGAGTTTAAATGAAAAAAAACTGAAATATATATATATATATTATAAATTCCAAATTTCTACTCTATTTTCAAATAAGTTTCTAAACCACTTAAACAATATAAAATTGTATAAAATATCATTGAAGTTTTGGGATCGAATGATTGTCGGATGTGGAATGGCTCGGTGGTTAACCTCAGCGGCAGGCTCGATTATTAAACCTAATCATAATCATAATTCAATTATTCAATGGTTTATTATTCAATTATTAAACCTAATCATAATTCCAACTTCAATATTAATAAACATATAGTTTATTAATCTAAAAGGAATATTCAATGTCCATAAGGGTTAAAACATATATTTTATATAATAAGAGGCGAAAAATATTCTGTGTGATTTTGCTGTCGCGCATTAAGGGGACTGCAAGCTCACTTTCGATATTGATAAATGGAAAAAGAAGAAAAAGGCCATAGAGATTCCTTGACCAGAAAAGAATATTCAAAGTCCGTAAGGGTTACAGCATATCTTTTATATAATAATAAGAGGGGAGAAATATTCCAAGTGATTTTAGTGTGGCCCATTAAGGGGACTGCAAGCTCGCTTTCGATATTGATAAATGGAAAAAGAAGAAAAAGGCCATAGAGATTCCGTGACCAGAAAAGAATATTCAAAGTCCGTAACGGTTAAAGCATATCTTTTATATAATAATAAGAGGGGAGAAATATTCTGTGTGATTTTGCTGTCGCGCATTAAGGGGACTGCAAGCATTAAGATGAACAAGGTAGGCCTGAGATAGAGGCCGTGCGAAAATTGCGCATTCCTTTTGAATAAAATAAAAAGATGTTAATATAAAAACAGTAAAAGTACACTTATTTAAAAATAAATAAAATACAATATATTAACTTTTGTTTTTAGCTCTAACATGCATTCCAATCTTCAATTTTTTCCAACAAGATTTGATTTGATTAAAAAAATGACAAAGACATAAAGATGAACAAAAGTAGGCGTGAGATAGAGGCCATGCGAAAATTGCGCATTCCCTGAAACCCTTTAGAACTTTTGGGTGACTTTAAGATCGCGGATGGATTGCTTTCAAATACTAAAATCTTTTTCAACAAATATTTGTGGATCAGTATCTGTACAAAGTTCATTGAGAATACATGAAATAGTGTGACATCTCCCTCTTACTTTGACGGCAGACGGACTCATTGCGTATGGAAGATTATAAAATGGACCTGTGAAACGGATTACTTTGATTCCAATTTCATTTTAGAATTTTTATTTTTTTATTCTTTCAGGGATGGACCGGACTGCGTATAAAGGTTCCAACTGTAGTTGATAATTCCCCGCTATCTGAGATATGTCGCGGATAAAAGTTGAACTTTAATGTAAAAGTTGAACTTTAAAACATTAAAGGAGAAGATGGAAGATGATAAAAAGTTGTATTATATTATATTTAATAGTTAAGTGGGGAGGTTTGGTTTTTACGGGTTTTTATAGAAAATGTTAAATTATTTAGTATAACCTCATCCTAGTAATTTAATTTAGGATTGGTTTAAATATATTAATAAATTAATTATTTATATTTTCAATATTATCAATTATATATACTATTATATAAGGCTTTACTATTTTAGCAAATTAATATATTGATTTTAATTGACCTAACTTACCCCTTTTCCAAGATTAATTATAAATAAATTACAATTATACCAAAATTAGGGTATTTAGTAAATTAGGTATACTAATTATATTATTAAAATATACATTGATTTAATGAATTAATAATTTAATAAATATTGACAGATAATTTTATATGTAAAGGGGTAACATTGTAAATTAAATGAATATAATAGTATTTTAATATATTAAATTAGTGAGAGGAAGTTTGACTGGGGTGTTGGTGTGGAAAAGTAGTCGTTAGACTGTTGTAGCCGTTGGAGTCTCTGCTTGGACTATTTAACACGCTGATCTGGATCTGTTTCTTCATCTTGTCCTGACGATGAACCACATTGGTTGGTTCGAAACGCGTCGACGAAAGTCTTTCTTATGTGATTTACGCTGAAGCTCTCCTTATAAAGATGTTGAACATAAGGAGGGTTCCAAATAGTACTCCCCATTCTTGGAAATGGAGCACCAATCAAGGGTTGGGATATAATAGATTGACTTGGATCAACCTAAGGTATTTGACCAAGGTTTGTATAAGTTCCAGTAACTGACAATCCTACAAACGAAGAATAAATTCCTCGAGGAGGTTTCCCTCCAGGAGAAAGATAAGATGGTTGCCCCCAACTAAAAATTTAATCCCAGTTAGAGCTAGTTGAGGAATACTTGTGTTGTCGGATAACATATGAATGTATTGGTATGATGCCAAAGGTGTTTTAGGCATGGAATTCATACTCTAAGCAATAATTTCTACATTAGTAGTAGATAAACTAGATTAGATTCCAGAAAACCAAGTAGAAAACTTGAGAAGAAGGAGTGGCTCCTGAAAAAGTTCCACTGAGTGATTCATACCCAACATGAACCAAAAGTCCACCATATAAGAATAATTCCTATAATCCTATAAACATAGAATTCACAGTAGGCTGGCTAGGTGGTATACTCATCTAAAAAGATAAGGTTTTACTTACAGGAGAAGCTTTTCACATGATTCACCTAGGTGTAAAATCAAAATGATTGTGTAAATGAGGAATACCTTAACCTAAAAATTTTAATGGAGTCAAATACCAAGGATCTGGTTGAAAAGGTTCAAAAGGAAGAGCTTGAACAATTAACAGATCACCAATAGTAAGAAGAGGATATACAATATTTTCCTCTTCTCCTTTAGTAATATCTTCAATTATTAGAAGACCAGGAGGTAGACCAGTTGTAATAATAGTTCTTTTAGATGAAACTAGTAGAGGGGTAGGAGTTATAACAACTGAAGGTGACTCAGGTTCATAAATGTCATATTCAGGTTCTTCAACGTTTGGTTTGGTAAATTATGTTTCTAAAGTTATATTGATCTATGATTCACCCTGAATGGTCTCAGGTCCTAGGGTTTCAATAACTTCAGGTTCAGATTGAAATATGTCTAATTCTATCCTTTGTGGTTGAGTTACTTCATTTTTATTGTTTCAAGTTTTGGAACACCATATGTTTGAGGTTGGTTTGACGTTCTAGATTCTGCTGATTTTGATTTCTCTTCTTTGATTCATTCCAATTGACCACGTATGTATTCAGAGTGTAAACCCTGCATTCTACATGAATGTCTTGGTAATTCTGCCACGATGAATTTTATTAAATATTTGTTCCAAAATTTATTAAATATTTGTTTCAAATTTTATTCCACCAAATAAATAACCAAAATCAAATAAAAGGGTAACTAGGTATAAAAGGACTACCAAGCCCGTGTGAATTGTGGAATATCATTTCCAGTACATGCAGGAAATCTCCCTGAATGTTGTGCTTGGTGTATCGCAGATGACAAAGTGACCAACTTAGTTAGCTATGGATGGTATGCAACCTAGAGGGGGGCTTCCAATATACCTAAGAGTACATGGAAGCTAAGTCTGTATTAGGTGTTTTCTAGTGTGTCTTGCACAATAAGTAGCGTTCTAATATACTTTACATATGTGGAGCGCCATCTAATATACCTCCCCAAACAGGACGAGGGAAGCCATGAGGAGAGTGACCCTATATAAGCACTTAATGAAAAATTTGAAAGCCAATTGGATTGGTCTTAAATTCAGTCCTCCACTACTGCTAGGACTATTGGAAGGAGTTAAGGAGGAGGAAGAACAGAAACAATGGGAAGAAGTGGATAGGAAAGCAGGTTTCCATGATAGGGAAGAAGACATCACATCAGAGGCTTGGGATGTTAGGGAATCTGTCAGAGCCATTGAAGATGAAGAGTTAGATTAGTTGTACAGAGGATGAGCAACCCATTTAGCAGGGGGTGATGATGAGCCCCGGAAATGGGTAATTATATGGGATCATTCTGCCTCTTATTTCGACTTAATCCACCATTATCATTAGTTTGTTGCATGTTTTTGAATATATTTATGCTAATAGAGCGAATTGGGTTAGTCACTTTGCCATGTAGTCTAATGTGTGTTTTATGCAGATTTTTTGGACAATTTTGGACAAAGACAAGGAATTTATGAGCAAATGGCAGCCAAACTCGAGGAAAACAGGGAATAGGTGTTGGCCGGATAAATCGTTCTTGCGGACAAGACTGGTCTCCCTAGTATCAAATGATATCTAACAACAAGCAGCATAAGCAAATATACTTTTCTCTAAACATGTTTCAATTCATAAATGAAAATTAAGAGGTGTAATAGACCCTACCTCGGTCCAATGCTTGTTTGTGGCAGCTTTGTTCCAACAGCTTCAAGCAGTTCCCTTTTAATAACCTGCATACACAAACAAACACACATCAAAGAACACCTACATATATAATATAATAAAACATGTTCATTATGAAGATCAAGGAGCTCATAAAATAAACTATTAGAGATAGTTCATTGAGAAAAACAAACTTGATTGTATTAACTTTATGAATAAAATAACCTTACAACCTTTGCCTTGATGCTGCACAAGCTCTTTCCAGGGTCCAGCAGGAGTCTCCTCTACCTTGACAAGCCTCACTCACTTCCCAAATGAAGTGAAAGGTATGCGATCTCTCCTCTCACAAGCTCAAAAAGGAAGTCTAATTTCCAGTAGCATTTACCCTCAAGAATCTTCAGCTTTCAACCTCCCCTACAACCAGCCCAATGCCTGAATTTATAGGGCAAATGGAGGAAGTTGTAGGTCCACCATTGAAGGGATAAGTTCCTCCTTCAATGGGATAAGAACCTCATATCATGGAGTTAGCTTCCTTAGTTATGGAATGGATGAACCAATATGGAGCGAACTTGCCAGCGTAATATTCCTTCTAGAAGCATCCAAAAGTGACCCAAGGTGAGTTTTTAAGAGTGAACTCACACCTTTTTAACTTTTACAGGGGTTTGCACCTATCACTTGACAGACAGAGCGATTAGGTTCGCAGGAAACATGACCGTTGGGTGTGGCACCGCAGACAATGCTAGGAGAAAGTGCGAAACCGGGATTTGAGATATTTTTAAGGTATTTCTCCCATTTTTAAGGCTTGATATGAAGAGCTGAGGTTTAAGACTTGCAAAGGAGGTATGTATGAGTGTTGATGGACTCACACAAACTGTAGAAAGTCATGGTGACGATTTTTTTGTGTAACAGATTGCCCCCTAAAGTGCGAAGTCTGTAATATATGAGGATGGTTTTTGATCATCTAAGAAGAGTGAAGGACTTTATCATTTCAAGGATCTTCCTGTGGATACCCCAGTCAGAACCTGTGAAAAAATTCAACACAAAAAATATATATGTGAAAATATCATCGCTGAGGTAGGCATTCCCATACTCAGATCAAAACTGACTAAGAACTATCTAAAACTGTTCTGATACATGAATGATTTTTTATTACATCACAAGTAGGAACATATGGACACAGTATGGACACAACCATCTATTTATGAATAGTCCACTATATAATGATAATAAAATTCCTCACAGCCTAGATGGTGGAGACTAGATCCAGGGTCTTCATTTCCACTTCCTGAACTAGTACGATTCTATCCATGTGAATGAATGTGACGAAGTCGAACATGGTAGAAACCACTTGATTACCAGTCAATGATGTAAACTGTTAACAAGTGTGAGAGGAACCACCAGTAATGTCAATGGCCCTCAAAGTACTTAGTACAATCCATGAAAT
>APFE031031765.1:0-10496 GCA_000404065.3 Pinus taeda | reverse complement strand
CTAATGTATTTAAATATCTTGGAATGTGCTGATATTCGATGTAATCAAATTCTCGTTCCAAGAGACGGACTCTAAAAAATAATCGTAATAACACTGGATTTCTAATGGCATAAACTCTATCAAGCTGTAATACAACGAGTTTCGAATCTAAATTAACAATCAAACTCCGAATTCCAAGTGAAATGGATTCAGATAATAACTCAATCACTACACTGTATTCTGCAATGTTGTTCGTTGTTTGACCGAGGCTTACCCCATGCATAGATATTAACTCGTCAGAGGGCGAATAGATAACCCAAGTTGCGGAAGAGATGTCCCATGTACTACGACAAGTGCCATCAACAAAACCGATGTATGTTGCGTTGACATGTGCAATATCAAGAGTAAAATCAAGATAAGCAGGAATAATAATGAAAAACAGTCTCTGAAGTAAAGCACGCATTCCTAATCTAAAATCACACCAAACTTAGAAAGAAACTAGTCTAAAATATCTCCACACTAATCTTTTAAGCATAATATCACTTTAGATAAATCCCATTCCTAGGTTTACCTAAAGAGACACCGTCAAAATCTTCTAACTCATAGGCCCCTTTTGCCAGCTTTCGCTTGACAATATACAGACCATGCCACATGGGTACAAATTCAGCCCCTAGCTTATCGTTTGCTTGATCGTAAAGTAAGACTAGGTCTCCTTCCGAAAAATTGTGGGGTGTAACATTCCGATCATACTGAGCTTTAATCCTTTTGGCATGAGTTTCGACAGCTACTGCAACATTACGTCGATTCTCATCTAATTGAGCTAAGTATAATAAACTTTTTTCCTCTTTGGAAGTGGCTGGTAATAATTATACGGTAATTTGTAATGACGGGATTTCACATTCAATGGGTAATACTGCCTCTAAACCGTAAACCAGTTGTAAGGGAGTAAAACCTGTTGATGTTTTGACTGAGGTTCGGTATGCCCAAAGCGCTAAAAATAACATGTTATGCCAATTCAACCTATGAATCCCAATGATTCGTCGGATCATGGTGACTAGAACTTTGTTGATTGCTTCAACCAGACCATTTTCCTGTGGGTAATATGGAGTGGAACTATCATGACGTAGGCCAAGCTGATCTGTAAGTTCAGTCATCATGATGTTTTGAAAATGACTCCCATGGTCAGTGATAATCGCTTGAGGAACACCAAACCTAGAAATTATAGGATTGAAAACAAAAATCACAGTAGTTTTTCTGTCTGCTGAGAATGTAGGCATCGCCTCGGCCCACTTGGTAAAATAATCTACCGCAAGGATGATATACGCATACCCCCTGGCCGAGTGAGGGTTACAGGTAATAAAATCGATAGCCCATTTTCCGAATGGACCAACGACAATTATAGGGTGGAGAGGAGCAGGTGGAGCATGCATCTTATGATAAAAAATTTGGCAATTGTGGCATTTCTGGACTGCAGTGATACAATCTTTGAATAAGGACGGCCAGAAATAGCCAATGCACAAAATCTTTTGGGCTGTGGCATACCCAGACATATGACCGCCACACGCTCCAGAGTGACAGTCATTAAGAACCTTTTCAGCCTCGTCATGAGTAAGACAACGACGAAAAATAGAATCCACCCCACGACGATAAAGAGTATCTCCAATAATAGTGTAAGGTTAGGATTGGAAACGTATTTTCCGACGCTGAGATTGTGAAATGTCAGGTGGAAAAGATTTGGTCTGGAGATAGACAATGATATCTCCATGCTATGGATCAACAGTGCTGATAAGGAACAAGGATTCATCCGCAATGGGTTCTTCCACCACCTGTTCGGTATCAGCACGAGGGAAGTCACACATCAATTCCGCAAAAACCAAAGACTTCTTTGACTTGGCCTTCTCAAATTCCAAGTCAAATTCCTGCAGAATGACAATCCATTTGGAATACTTGCCCCCTAGCAATTCTTTAGTCAAAATGTATTGCATAGGGTTACAGTCAGAAATGACCGTGGTTTTGCGTAACAAAATGTAATGACGAAATCACTGAAAAACTTGTACTGCTGCCAAGGCCAGTTTCTCCACATGTGAATATTTTAACTTAGTCGGAGTTAGAGTCTAACTAAGATAATAGATCACATGTTCACTCTCGAATTCATCCTGCTGAACTAAAACCATCCCAATGGTGGAATGGGAAGCAGCGAGGTACAAGAAGTAATCCTGGTTGTAGTTGGGAGGATGCAGTAATGACGCATGGGTCAACGCTTGTTTAAGTGCGTCGAAAGATTTTTCAGCTATCTCATCCCAAAAGAATGGAGTGTTATGTTTCAACAACCGGGGGAAACCTTTTGTAATCTCGGTGTAGTTAGGAATGAAACGATGTAAAAAGTTTGCTTTCCCTTGCAAACTCTGGAGTAGGCGAAGAGTCAAAGGAGGTGGTAAGTTGACGATGGCTTTGACCTTCGAAGGATCGACACGAATGCCGGCTTTGGATACAACAAATCCCAGTAAACAACCCGTTTCTATACAGAAAACACACTTGTGCGGATTCAGCCTAATCCGATAATGCCTACATCTCATAAAAATTGCTCGTAAATGAGTGAGATGGTCGGCTCTACGTAAAGAGTGGGTAGGTAAATCATCGAGATAAGGCTGCACAATGTGCTTAATGTCATGAAACGCATAAGACATAGCCCTTTGAAAAGTTGCTCCGGCGTTCTTCAATCCAAAAGGTAACTTGCGATAAGAAAATGTCCCCCATGGACAGATGAATTCCGTTTTTTGTTGATCGGCAGGTAGAATGTTAATTTGATTGTAACCGGAAAAACCATCCATAAAGGAGAAAATTTCATTGCCGGCACAATCATCGATAATTTGATCGATATAGGGTGTTGGATAATTGTCCTTGGGACAAGCACGATTGATATCCCTATAGTTAATACATATTCTTATTGTCCCTTGTTTTTTAGTAACCAAAAAAATATTCGATACCCAATCCATCAAAGGAATTGGATAAATGAAACCTGCTTTAAGTAATTTCTCAACTTCTGTTTTGGTGGCAGCAGCTTTTCGTGGGTGCATCTGATGCAAACGTTGCCGGACGGGTTTAGCATCCGGGTAAGTTTTGATCTCATGAACAACAATTGAAGGATCAATTCCTGGCATTTCCTCATAGGACTAGGCAAAGACATCACAAAATTCTTGAAATAAGGCTTTATATGTGTTGACTTCAGTGTCTGTACAAGAAGCACCTATGTGAATGTTTTCAACAATCCCAGGTTTGACTGAAATGTTGATAAGAACGATTCGAGAAACATTGGCTAAATTTTGTTCAGAATCAGGATGTTTCAATGGACTCTGTGGTTCTTTAACATATTCAGCAGTAAAAATAGAGGAAAAATGATTTTCAAAATGACCAATCTCAGGTAAAAACGAAGATCGATGGTGAAGATCTTCCCATGGTAACGCATCAACAAACAACAGTTCCCGAATTTGCTCGTCGGTGTGAACAGTTTCAGAAAAGGTTGTTGAATCTGAGGTTGAGATTGAAAGTGATTCTCCATGGATCTCATTCACTAGATAAAGATTGGTTGAACTTGAGTTGGAAAACGACTGTACGGCTTGATAAGAAACTTCAAAGGGACTTAAAGGCATGGCATCACCAAAAGAGTCCACCTCGGAATCGAATGGAATGATCCAAGGATCGTCAAGAACAATGGATTATGACGAAATCATATGAATAGTTGCAAAAGGAGACGGCACGTTGGGAGGAGGAAATGAAAAAGTGCCGAGTAAACCAGAATCTTTAACTAATCCTACCCCAACATCCTTATAAGGGATAGTGGTTTTACCAACATGTTGAATACTCTCAGTAGAGGATGGGTCGGGCGAAAAGTAAGTTAACTGATCTATTGTAACGATCTTTCCATTATGTGGAAATTTAATAAGCCGAAAGACCGATGAAACAACAACAGTCATGGCATAAGACCAGCTACGACCCAAAAGAAGGTTGTAATCCAGAGGGGCATCAACCACCTCCACATCTACAATAACAGTTTTTCCTTCAACCCCTATAGGTAAGTCCTGCAAAATGCCACACGGATGAAACCCTCAGCCATAAGAATCGTCGGGGATTGGTTAAGTGTAGGAGAACCAAGGGTTTTCCAACACTGTATCGACATAATACACGTTGAAGCTCCCTCATCAATCACAGTCCTAAAGCAAGGTCTGTTTTTGACTAACACTGAAATCTGCAAAGCCATTTGATGAGGTAAACGAGGTGTACTATTTTCTAAATCGAAGACTATGAGGCTTGAGTCCTGAAGATCAACAGCTCCTATAGCTGACAATAGCATTTTACGCTGTGCTGGACAAGATTGTAGCACCTCCAAAGTCGACATTGCTGAAGGGGATATAGCTAAATCTTCATCAATGTTATAGTTCTGAGCAGCTCTCCCATGTGGATTGAAAGCTGACTTTCGAAGTATACTCTTAGCGGGCGGTTTGATTACTAAGTCAGGATTAGGTTTCTCGATCTGTAGTGGATTAGAATCGGAAAGAGCTGAGGTTGATGGATTGGAATTGGAAGATTCCGCTTCCTTACCACCAATAGGACTCTTACTTCCATAATCTTGCGATCGTGTCGCAATCCTTACATGTGACATCATCATTATGGGCTCTTTCGAGGCACTAGAGGAAGAACCTATCATCTTAATGTCTTGACTCGGAAAAGGATCCTTCAAAACAGCAGGTGTTTGCGAACCTTTGACGATTTTCGCAACCTCGGCCCGATGTGGACAATCTCTTGTAAAATGCTCCTCATCGCAGATGAGACAAGGATAGCGAGGTTTATGTTTCTCGTCAGTAGATTTAGGTTTATCGAATTTCTCCTTATGGTTCATATTCAATGGTTTGTTTATGAGTCGAAGTCATAATTTTGAGGAGTGCATGTTAAATTAATTTCACCTCTCGAGTTCATATTGCGAATGTATGTCCGGTGGAATAGTTAAAGTGGGTGGTTGATTCGAATGGTCTAAGTCATCAAACATTCATTGACATTCAATATTATTAAAAGCACAAACTTTTATAACGGGATTTTTAAAATTCGTTGGAGAAATTATGTTGCCACTAATATTTATTTATTTTATTATTTATGTTATTACCTTTTTAATGATAAGTGTATCTTCATGTGGTAAATACCATTGAGCTCTTTTATTAATCGTTGAGTGGAGTGAATAAGAGGTGAGATAATTAGATATGTTAGGTAGTTTTAATGATTTATTTTTTTATTATTTTATTAATGTTTATTTATATTTTAGTTTTTATAATAGTTAAATTTGTGTTTTGGTTATTATTTTATTTGTTAATTTTATTTAATTTTATTTTTTATTTAATTTTGAATTTTTCTTATTATAAAAATAATTAATTATTATTTTATATTAGATATTTAATTTTTTAATTAATATAATAGTGATTTTATTACAAATTATAATGATCATTACAATAATAATATATTTGAGGTAGGGCAAAAATGAAAATTTAATGAGTGATTTTTTATTATGAGAATTTGAGAGAAAGTTATATAGCGAGGGAGCTATGAGGCAAAACTAATAGAAGGAGCCAAGATCTAATTGGGGTTAGATTGACGACAACATTTGGCTCTAACTAGGGATGATGCTCCCCTGCATAGGATCAAGAACGTATACCAAATGCCTTCACATTGGGCATGGAATCGACTTATGAGGACAAGGCAACTCAAGGAAAAAACATAAAACAAAAGAAGGAAAGTATTTGCATCTCAAATTTTTGATTAATCAACAACAAGAATGAAACGAGAGTTAGACATATGACATCCGTAGTGTACAAAAACTAAAGAGTTGCGAATATTCAAAAAATATTTGTTCATAATTTTTAGTTTATTGAGTAATTACAATGGTGATTTAGGGCACATGATCATAATTTTGTATATGTCATTCTTCATAAGAGCATTCAACACTATAATAATTCATACCTTCTTATAGTTAATTCAGATCAAGAAATTACATATATCATAGAAATAATTAAGATTCATAAGAGTGACTTCTATTTTTTAGTAAAGCTTTATTGAAACTAGGGAGACTAGTTGTCACGGATTTTGGTTCCTTTTTGGTCACATGACATGAGTTTCTAGAATCGTATGTCACTTCGCTGCAGTGAGCGTCTATAGCCTCGATGGAGTCTTCCACTATCCTGAGATGAGGCACTCTCTGAACTCTTGTTTTACCCTTCATGTTAGAGGCCTTCGTTAAATTTATTTAGCAAATATAATATTCACAGGAAGCAGTAGATGTTGGCTCTTTGGGTTCATCGACCTTAACGGTTGGCTCCTTGGATGCACTACTCAAATACAAATGTAAGCAGTCCATGCCCAAAGCAATGCCAATGCCTACCAATATGGCAACGATAACACTGTATTTGGAAGGCGATTCAGAGTGCTTATCGTAGCATTTTACAATGTTTGTAGGTTGCAGAGAAACAAAGAGCACCCAAAATATGGAGCAAAAGAGGTTGAAAGATCCTACTATATAGGACAAGGTTCTAATGCCCAAACGAGTACCTCTAAAGTTCAACACCTGGCACTGGTAGTTGTTTTGGGCCATACCATTTGTTAGAAAAGCACCAGTGGAAAACCCACTTCCCTTAATATCTACCACATAATCTTTAATTGCTCTTCTTGCCACAAGAGAGCTGGAGAAGCCATCGACCCTGAACCAAACAGTGAGTACAAGGTTGATTTCCATCTCTGTTAACCTTGGCACTATTAAAGATGTAGTGCTGTAAGCATGGTCAGATTCTCCCGTAGCTCCGAAAGATCTGTTCAGCATCTTTGTCCAGTAATCATAGCCTGATGGAGAAAGTGGAATTCAGATGCAAGGATGCTCCCTTGTCATGGCTCCTTTGGAAACATACTCAAATATTTCATCCACTGCCTGCTTTCCTTCTTTCTTTTCTTCCTTCCACCCATGGAAACCATTTTTTAGGCACTCTGGAGATGGCAGTAAGCATAGGGAATCAGATAGTCGTTTAAGACTTCTGGGCATCCGTTGATCAAGCACCTTTACGATGTCTTGCACATTCCAGAATACAATGCATTTGCATTCATATCCACCATCTTGAAGCTTGCCATTACAGATCCCAGAAGGAGTTTAGCAGATTGAGATTTTAAACGAAAACATTGAAGTAGAATAGAGTGCACCTTATAGGCATTGCAGATATACTTCATAAATTGCTTCATCGATGAATTGGGCGGGTTGTATGACAGCATTACCACAGAAGCCTTTGCAAATCGATTTTCTGGTTCTGGAGTTTGCTCGCAGGTAGTCAGTCCGAACCTGGCATTTATCGGGTACAGTTCAGGGCCTCTCAGGGTTGCCAGAACATCGCTGGCGCCCAGCTCCAGGTCGAGTCTTCCCCTTAACAAGCTCGTAACAAAAACCACAAAATTTCCCAAAATAGCGAATCCTAGATCGAGAAAATTAGCGGACCCCGATACGGTCTCACCAGACTCGGTCTGCGCGAAAGCAAGATTGCATAGCCATCCCAAGAAGCTAAAGAAATGAATAATGAACAAGTGCAATATGTATCGGCTTCGTGAGACACCCATCTCAAAATTCAAGGAACGATGAAGCTTTTCAAATCTGCGATAAGCAAAAAAAATTGAGTTCGGCCACACTCCCCTGACAGTAAGGTAATACAGAAGCCACGAGCTCCATTCCCCTAATGTAAAGGACCGTTTGGTCAATGGAGAGATGGAGAGAAGGTTCTTTCAGGGCCCCTTGTCTCTTTACTTTTATCAGCCCAAGGGAATAAATTAGACGACTTTTGCTTTGGTATATTTGCTTTTATTTGCTTTTACGAACGTGATTTAATCCAAATAAAATTAATATTAATGAGGGCTTCTGCTAATTTTATAATTATAGCACATTTGATTAAGGTTAAGATGCTAATTATTATTTACCCTGACCAAGTATATAGGTAAATTTTAACGAATAAATATAAACTTAAACCCTAAAAATATTATAAAAAAAATTAGACTAACTACCTTGAACCTTCTCAATTTCTGTTGAGGAGGTGAGCAGAGCAATGTTAACCTGCATTAATAGAGACAAATGTTGGTGCAAAGTAGCTGGTAAAAGATAGAAACCCTAGCCCTAAAAAATCGTTTCCAACGCATATAACTCCTGGTACTAAAATAACAAAACTCCTGGTACTTTATACAGATATTTGGATGTTAAATTTAAAATAACCCAAAACACAAAATCTTCCTTTCAAATATTAATTTTTTTACATTTCCTTTTCAGCTAATATTGGTGCAAAATTTAGCACTAAAACTCCTGGTACTCTATACAGATATTGGGATGTTAAATTTAAAAGAACCCTAAACACAAAATCTTCATTTCAAATATTAAAATCCTTTTCAACAAATATTGGTGCAAACTAGTTGGATCAATATATATACAAAGTTCATTGAGAATACATGAAATAGTGTGACATCTCCATCTTACTTTGACTGCAGACGGACTCATTGCGTATAGAAGATTATAAAATGGACCTGTGAAACAGATCACTTCGATTCGAATAAATCATTTTCCATTTTAGATTTTTATTTTTTTATTCATTCAGGGATAATTCCCCGTGTACATCCAAATTTGAAAACCGAAAACCTCCTTTTGTATGACTCTATCATGTTAACATGACTATTTTATCCGCCATCTGAGATATGTCGTGGATAAAAGTTGAACTTAAAACATTAAGGGCTATGCTCTTCCCATACAATTTAGATATAAAGGATAAAAAGTTGTATTATATTATAAAAAGGGCACGACCAACTTGGCACTCGTGACATACAAAAAAACTATTAGGCGTGGCACCCTTTGAACTTCAAGGGAATTTCTTGAAGGGCAGGACCAAACTTGGCACCCTTGGAATCATTAAAAATAAATAAATTAATAAATATAATCAAGATATGAATACCAAGTAAATTCACATCAAGGGTAAATGATGTTAGAAACCGAGGTAATGGAATCAAGAATAAAACTTGGGTTAAGAGGATCATAGGAAGAAATAAAATATTTTACCTTAAAAAATTTACCCTTCCCATGTTGGAAAATATTAGGTAGATAATGTAGTTTAATTAGGTAAAAAGGGGAAAGAGGCACATAAATGTAAGGTTAAATATTAATCCTAAAATATTTAAACCTAATTAAGAGAAGAGGATGGTGAATTAAAATAAGATTAATAAATTAAATTTTAGATAAATATAGAGAACCTCCATGTGGAAACAACCAACATAAGAATATCCATCTATGAGATAACTTGAGTTAAATGAGGGAGTAGATAGGGGATCAAATCTCGAATTATCAATTGACTTTAATAATGAAAAAAAATTGAGTAAAAAAGGGGAATCATGAGACAACTAGGAGAAGAAATAGGAACCTTGTTAAGGTGAGGAAAAATATTATTTTTAAATTAAAATTTAAGTAAATAATTTCGGAGATCCTTGATGAGAGAGTGACACATGGGTGGGTGAATAATCAAACTATTGGATTATCAAAAATAATTAATTATACATGAAAGGTCAACTGTCACCTTGACTCCTATAAAAGAAGGGGCAAGCCATGGAGAAGGGACTTTTTTTACCCTACTATTGGATGGATGAGACTATGTCAGAGTAGTGATTACGAGCTATAGTGAGTTTGGTGTGGTATAGGACTATAGAGAGGGGACTCTTGAGCCAAGGAATGCTCTCCTCTACCAGCTTATACATTCTATCATTGTACAACCCCATTGAAAATTTGGGTTCCATGGGGAAGGAGAGTACCCAAGGAGTAGGCTGGGAGGTCAATCGGTGGGTCATTGCATTAGGATTAAACACGTAGACATTCACACTTGGAGGTGACCGATAACAAAGGAGGGAAAATAGCGACAATTCAAGTTTGGACCTCGTTTCCTGGTGAACGGTTCCTATGTTGTTATAATACTCTTTTGTACGACTTCATTATGGTTTTAGTTAATAATATGTAAATTTGATGATATGTTCAATGAAGTGAAATTCAGAAAAGATTTATATATTGTTCAATATTGTTGAGTTCCCAATGCTATTTTCTTATGGTTGTGTTTTAGTATTTAAAAATAAATAAATAAATAAAAATAAAATAAAATTAGGGTTGGTCCCTACACTTGGTATCATAGCTATGTTGAACCCTTGAGACCTATGGGCCCATGCATGCATGACTAGTTTTGCTTAATATCTACTACATTTATGATGTTGCAATTGTTGTTCCAAACCTTAGCAATGATGATTTTTGTTTTTCACCCTTAGTAATGTTTGTTTTAATTACCATAGTAGTCATGGTTGAGTATTCATGGTGTCTCTCAGTTGAGATAATCAGGGTTTAGAGCAATTTCTGCAATTCCTCTGTCATTTTCACATCTTGCATTATATATCAAAGCACAACCCTCAACACCCTAAAGTTATTGGCT
>APFE031031753.1:8529-34837 GCA_000404065.3 Pinus taeda | reverse complement strand
AGGTTATTTCAGCCCTAGTCCAAGGTACGCAGAAGCGCCGAAGGTTCAGTGCGTGGGTACGCAGAGGCGCTGAAGGTTCAGTGCGTGGGTACGCAGAGGCGCCGAAGGTTCAATGCGTGGGTACGCAGAGGCGCCGAAGGTTCTGTGCGTGGGTACGCAGAAGCGGCGAAGGCTCAGTGCGTAGGTACGCAGGGCAACAGAGGTTCAGGTGCGTGCTTTTGTAGCAGCACGCGGCGCGATTATTCTTCTGGGTGCGTACCTGCTGTGAAAGTACGCGGCACGATAGTGCCATTGGGTGCGTACTGTATGCAGTTCAGTGAAAGGAGCAGTGCGTGGCCACGCAATCCAGAAGAAGGAGATCTGCGGGTATACGCAGAGAGGCAGAAGGTGAACTGCGTAGCAACGCAGGCTAGTAAAAGAAAAACCGCGTATCTGTGTTAAGATCTTCTGTTGGTTGAATTTTTTTGTTGATAAGGTGTTCTGGGTTCTGTTCTGTTATTGTTGATCTGGTTATTGCAGCTCACTGTATAATTTACATGTACTTGATGATCATTTGATGTATATGGATCCAGTTTGAAATTTATGAAAAGTGGTCCTTGTAAAGAAGTAAGGGGTTGTAGCTCCCTTCCAGGAGAGACTGGAAAACGAGAGAGAGTTGTAGCTCTCTGCAGGTTGCAGCCTGCGTACTGGTAAAGGACTGCACCAGTACAAGATCATTGTAAAAAGAGTTTCTAATTGAAAGAAGATAGAGACATATTGCAGCAGGTGGTTTTCACCCACATTGGGTTTCCACCTTATATCTGGTGTTCTTTGATGTGACTGTCTGTTTTTCTTGCTCATTATTTTATGGTACTAATATGCAAAAATAGTTCAAAGTGTAAATAAGGAAGATTTGGTAAAGAACTAGATAATACTGCCCCCCCCCCCCCTCAGTATTATTTTCAACAAGTAATTATTTATGTTATGTAGTAAATTTCTTAACATTAAGGTATTTGTGGAAATTAAAATAACAGTCAAATTGTTTACATAAAAGTTTTATGTATACGAAAGACTTTGTAACAGACACCAAGAGATGGATTATTGTAAATTGCTTTAGAAAAATTGATCAAGATGTTGATTTATTAACAAGATATTAGCCTTCCACTTTATCAACTTATTCTTAACTAATGCCTGGTTAATGAGTGACAAGAGCAAGATAATATCATTGTGCACTTCAATGGAAAATGGAAGTGATCACAACCATGGCTTGAGTTTGATGTGGATGAGAATAAAATCAAGTTAATCATCAAGGGAAGACTATTAGGTATCAAAACCCTCTTCACCTATCATGCTCAATAGATATGTATATTTTTTAACCCAAAAAAAATGCATTCATTTCAAAAAAGCTACACTGAAGCTAGTGGCATATTATATTAGGTTGATTCCTTTATCCTTTCACAAAATACAATAGAGTTTTGAAAATATGTCAAAAAGCTTAATTGTCACTAACAAACATAGATTCCAAGTTAGCCTATAAGTGGCATGTTTTAAATTCCAAGTCAGCCTATAAGTGGCATGTTTTACATTCCAAGTCAACCTATAAGTGGCATGTTTTACATATTTACCCAAAAATCATACTCTAAATGCATATAATTGATGACATAAATGGACACTTCCTTCCTCTTCTTGCCACTCATTAGATTTAGGGAGGTTTGGGCCTTCAATTTCCATTAGGTCACAAAGTTGATGAACCATTTGATCTTCCTTTGGCAGAGTTTGGAGTGAGTTTGTAGTTCCTTGATTATTAGAATCCATGGAGAGAGATTACATTTATTGGATGAGAATTAAGCTTCACAACCTATTTCAATTAGTATTAATTGTATCCAATCTTTGTTTATAAAGCAATAAAATGCTTATTACGTTGCCATTGTGAGTGGTACATGCCTATTCCAATTCCAAAATTTTAGAGGACATTACCATCAAAACGCTACAATTGGCTTGATTGGTCTCCTCGTGATGGTGTAAGACTCTATGGATTTTTCTAACTATTAGAATATTGAGAATATGCAGAAACACACAACAATATGAAACAAACACAAAACCTTACTAAAGTGGGATATACCTCTTTTACATAAGATTTTAGTTTCTTCTGACATAACCTAGATATTATTACATTTCAAAGGACATATTCCAACACTAACATTAGCATTGTCTATAGTAGAGTTTTAATTTTTATAAGGTTAAGAAATAAAGAACTATTTAGGGAACTATTGTGAACATGAGTTTTCCAACATTTGGGAGCAATAGACCTTAATACTATTAAAATAAGAAGTAGGCTTTGTAACCATAGGCCATTAAAACTGAGTCTAGCTATGGGGTGAACTCTTCAATCAAAATAGAGTCACTAAAACACAAACTTTGAGCCCTCCCATAAATCATAGAAATTGTAAGCCATCAAACCATTAACAAAATTTTCAAAAAAATAAAACCATTATTTCAATACATGGCTTACCTTATTTATGAAATTGGTATTTATGGAAGAGTTTACAAAAAATTGACTTTTGGGTACTTTATTTTTGTTTTAATCGATCCTCGTACATGATTTTAATCAGGATAAATGATCTGGACCCACATTTGAGCGACCTAGCTTGACAATGACTTCAAATAAAAATTCTTGAAACAACAAGAGGCATCTACATATCCTTCCCTCTAAGACAAGTTTATTAACCAAATAATTCAAATTGAAATGCTCTCTAAAGAATTTAAATGGACCGCCCAACATATAATGTCTGAACTTTTGCAAGGAATACACCATGGTAAGGGCCTCACGTTCAATAGTGGTATAGTTCTTCTCTATAGTAGAAAGTTTTCTACAGGTGAAATAAATTGGATGGTCTAAATTACCTTCTCCAGGCTGAGTCAATATTTCTCCTAAATCAATCCTTGATGCATCGATATGAACATGGAATTATTTATTCCAATATGGGTAAACAAATATTGACACACTTGCAAGCTTATCCTTTAGGGTATCAAATGCAGAGTCATATTCAACAATCCAACCAAATTTCTCAGAGTTTTTCAATAATTTGTCCAGTGGTGCAGCAATGAGAGCATAATTACGAATGAATCTATGATAGTATCTTGTATGTCCCATAGTGGATATTAACTATTTAACACTAGTTGGTGGTGCTTATTCAATATTACCACAACCCTGGCAGGATCTACACATACTCCCTCCTTACAAACGATATGGCCAGCCAATGTTCCAAAAGGACAACGAAAATGCACTTCTTTAAATTCATAAAAAAATGCAATTTCCTACAACTATCAAACATTTCTCTGAGAAAACTAGAATGATTCTTCAAAAAAATATAAATCGTCTAATCATCCATATATACTTCAAGAAATTTACAAATAAAATCACGAAATGCAGCAATCACAATCCATGAAAACACAACATGAGCATTCTTTTGGCCAAAGGGAATAACATTATAAGCATAGGAACATTATAAGCATCGTAAAGGTGGTTTTCTTATTATCTTGTTCAACAATACAAATTTGGTGATAGCCAAAGAACCCATCGGTGAAGGAATAAGCTTCATTACTCGCAATGTTATCTAAGACCTCATCACTGAAAGGAATAGGAAATGTATCATGGACACAAGGGTTGTTAAGGCTTCTATAGTACACACAAACTCAAATCTCCTTTAAGTCTTTCTTATTGTGGATCACAATAGTACTAATCCACTATGTTTCATCAACCAGAAATATGAGTCCTACAACCAAAATCTTATCAATGTCTTTCTTCACATTTTTTTTTATGCAAGGATTTAATCGATATGGTTGATGCTTAATTGGATTTGCATTAGGTTTTAAAACTATCTTCATGTCACCCAAGTCTCATTTGATCTCCTTAATCTCTAAGACTGATGCAGGGAACAAATCTTCATACTCCTTTAACAAGTCAAGGATCTCCTTAGTGGTCTATTCATCCTAATAATCACCAATAAAGGCAATTTTGGGTTTCTCATTGATCCTATTGTTCAATTTTTGTGGCTTGAGTGGTTTCAAATGAGGGGAATCCTTTACCGGATCCTCCTTTATCCCTCTCCCCCCCTCAGATTCTTTAAAAAATAGATGCCTTAACTCTTCTAAGTCATCATCGGGT
Organism: Pinus taeda; assembly: GCA_000404065.3. Classification (NCBI taxonomy): domain Eukaryota; kingdom Viridiplantae; phylum Streptophyta; class Pinopsida; order Pinales; family Pinaceae; genus Pinus; species Pinus taeda. Next base: position 30,690 of record APFE031031753.1, on the reverse strand, counting down.
TCTTTATCAATTTTTCTACAAGCTACAACCTCATGAAAACCCGAGTCATATTGATGCGCAAAATATGCATACCTACTACACTGCTCAATATCTTTCCCAAAAGGGAAAAACACCCTTTTAATAGCTTTTAAGGATTCAAAGAGCCTCACATTTGTATTTGAAAATGAGAAATCTTTACAAAATTGAGCTATCAACATATTCCAATGTGCCATTTGCCTCTTCATTTCCTCCTTCCAATACTAGTCTTGTGGATTAGTTTCCAATGTATGGATGAAATGGTGTGTCTGCATCGCATCTGGTAAGCCAATTTCTGACCAAACATAATTGCAATTTTGTATATTATTTTGTGGACTCACATACCCATCATATATAGGAATTCGACTAAGGGACTCTCTGGAGCAGAAAATCTATACATCACGGCAAGTTGAATATTTTCCCAATTATGGAGGTGGTCATAATGGGCTCCCCACCATCTCACATGTGTCAATTCCAAAGAAACATTCATGAAAGGGTTCTTTTGACCTTCTTCAATTTTAAAATCAACTTCTCTAAGAAAATTTACAACAGATTCAGTACCATTAAAAGTAGGATATTCTTGTACCTTCGTACCAATCCAACAAACACGTGAAGCAGTTGCACAGTGTCGAGAATTAAGCTCATGATCTCCATGTGGTAAGTCATCCATCGTGACCTTTGAACCAACCTCAGTACTTTGAATGCTTATCCAACTAATAGAACTAACAATGGTCGGATTGATGTATTCTTCCCTCTCCCACATTTTCCACGGGCTTCGTAAATCTTGGACCTTGGTAAGGGTCTAAAGGTTGTATAACCTAAAATCCATCTACTTCAAAAGTGACAGTTTCCCTCTTTAGGTCAATAACTGCATAATTCTCAAACACCCAATCAATTCCTAACAAAGTTGGAGACAAATACTTATCACCCATAATATCTATCACCTTGAATTCTGCATATGTTTTGACACCTGCAATATCAAATTCAACATCCTCTAGTCTGTTGGTCACTTTAATTGCTTATTAATTAAACAGTCGAGTGCCACATAAATTGTCAACCTGGGAAAGTTCGATTATTTCAAAGGTGACTACGTACTGTATGTACTCAATTTTAATAGCATTAAAAAGCTGTAGTATAAATAAATCACTCTGTTAAACCTTTACTCTATGTTACAGCAGTTATAATCTATTGCAGGAATCGAATAAGAAATGGATAATTAATTAAAAAGAATAAATCTGCAAAAGAAAACAATGGATGTCATGTAACAAAGGATCAGGACCCTATCCCTAGAGTAGGAACATTCAGCACCTGCCTCTGTTATCCAGTTCACCAATTCACTCTGTAAATTCTAATCACCAGTGAGGCACTCATGTAACAACATCAATCGATTAAAAGAGACACGGAGTTTTAGCAAAAGTAAAATAACATCAGAAGCAGTACAAGGTATGAACAGAAATCACACGTAACACACAACAGAAAGGAAATGGGTGAATCTTGTGATGAAGGTGGGCCCTGTCCTTCTCACAAGATTCCCCAGGACACAGAAACTAAGATAAAATACTCAAAACAAAACTTTATTCATCCGTCAATATACCATATTACAGAAAAGATTCAGTCTCGTTCCTTCAACTACAATCCTTGTATTACAGCTTGTTCATCCTCTGTAGATCCCCTCTCTAATGTAGATGTCTCCTCTTTATAGAGGAGACATCTATTACAAAACATTTTCATTATAGATTCTAGTTCAACCCTTTATACAAAAATAGGGAAATCAGTTCCCGTCAACAGAATGTTGTTACAGTAATTTAGATTATGAACGTTACGACCAATGTAACAGTTTCTTCAATGATTGATCAGGTTCCTTTGTTGTTGCAAATATGGTACGCAAATCTCAACTATCTCCTTGCGATTTGCATGTTGTTCTTACTGTTTCAGCTTCGATATTCGTGTTGTTCCCACTGTTTCAGCAACTGCAAAATATAGTCCTGCCAACTTTAGGCAGTTTCAACAATTGTTCAGCAACTCAGTCAACTTCAAAGATCAATTATAAATATAGGATGATTATGTGTTAAATAATTAAACATATAGCAATGAGAAGGGTTAATGTATACCTTTAGAATGATTGAGTCAAAACACTAGCAAGGGTTTTCAAATATGGGTTGAAAAGGGTAATATTATGACAAAATATAAAGTTAAAGATAGACAATATGGGGTCATAACATCCCCCCCAACTGAAAGGGTTGCATGTCCGCATGCAAATTCTACTCTGAATCTGAGTCGGAATACTGGGATGAACAGTGCAAATTACTTATGCAGTAAGTATAGAAAGTGTTGTCAACCATGTCTCTGAACCCTTGGACACTCTGAAGTTTCTACCATGCTGTCAGCTCCTCCTTTTTGGTCAATTTGAACTGAGCCTTGTATTGTTGTCCAGGTAGCCATAGGAGAGGGAAGTGAAAGTGGTAACCAATCCATTGTTCAACACACTCTCGAATTCATTTAACGTAATTAGGTATTCGTGAGATTGTTGCCTGAAGATTGAGAGGATTATAAGGGTGATATTCCCGTCTCTCTTTAGGACAGTGTTCCCAAAATAGATTATTTGCTTTTATAGCGAGAGCTCCCTTAGTTTTGACATAGTATTGGAAGTCTTCCAAGACTGCTGCCTGTAATTTCCTGATATGGTCAGTCATCCCTGGCTCTCGTAGAATTCGTTGATGCTCAGTAATAAAAACAGTGGCATTTTGTGGCTCAACTCGGATCCAGAGAAGACAGTTCTCCTCATTGTGTGTTGTTGACATAAAAGCATTCTTCCAAGTAAGCTGATTAGCCAAGAAAGAAATAAAGGCTCTTATTTGAATATCGCCAACAAGAGGAACTAAACTAAGCTTTCTATCTTCAGGCATAGCCTCATTGTGAAGATAGAGTTCACACAACAAGTTCTGGTCACTATTTGATGCTTCTGCGAAGGTCTCAATAAATTGCTGAGGTGTAGACACCTGGTGGGGTCTTCCATCCTTGATTGCTTTTATTTGGAGGAACGCTAAGCGTTCTCTCAAAAACACAGAATAGTTAAAAGATGGTTTCCTCGTAGCAAGTAACCTTTGGACCAAGTCAAAGATGAGGGACAGTCTGGTTTTTAGTTTCTTGTTTTCCTTATGTTGTGCACGAGATTGTTCAAGAACTTCCCAATTTATGTATGCATAGTTATGTTGCTGAAATGCCTTTCCTTATGAGAGCTCATACTCTGTCTTCCATGTGTCGCTTAGTTCTTGAAAACTGGAAGTCTGTGTGTGAGCATTGCTGACACATGGAGGTTCAGTCTCGGTAGCCACAGTTTTAAAAGACTTTGGTACTGGTTTCTGCTCTGTAACAACTAGGGTAGGCTGCGGTGGTTTTATTTCTTTTTCTAAGATCCTTGAAGACCCTGCTGGTTCTTGTGTAACAGCAGGGTACTCCTTTTTAACTATAACAGGAGGAGATACTGGAATGGCTCCAGACAACGGAACTTCAACTATCTTATAACCTGCTCGAGAATAGAGATCACCACATTCACTGCACATGTATTCACTGTATTGATCCTTTTCTGCACTCTTTTTAGCTGCAGATGCTACCTGAGCTAACATGTATAGATTGAGTTCCTTTTCATAGGCTTCCCTAGCCTTTGTTAACTCTTGCTGATAAGCCTTAATTTCAGATTTCAAAAACTCATTTCCTTCTTGAAGGGGGGCTAAAGTAACTGGGCCTTTTGTAGTTGCAGGTTCCAGTGGAGGGGAGGATTCTTGTTCGGCATCAACTTCATCATTTGCATCCACAACAGGTGGTTCTTGTGTATCACCTGTTGGGTCAGCGGCTGGTTCTTGTGTATCAGCCACATCTAGGTTGTCTTCCTTTTGTTTCCTAACAGGTGGTTCTTGTGTATCACATGTTGGTTCAGTGGCTAGTTCTTGTGTATCAGCCACATACCCTACATCGTCTTGGGTGTCTACTTTCGATGAATCGGCAGCTGGTTCTTCTAGAGCAGCTGCCTCTTTTGAGAAAAATGATGTCACAAAATCGTGAACGCTCTGCATTTCAGCACCCAAGAGTGAGGAAGGTGAGGGTTCAAGGCTAGGCGGAATACGGGATTTTAGAATGATAGGTGGGGAATTTGGGGTAATGGCCTCAGTTGCTACAGACAACCTTGTTCGTCGTCGTGGTAAGGAAGCAGGAAAAACAGTGGTTTTTCTCTTACGGGCACTTTTCCTCAGGGTAGAGGGATTATCAGAAATAGTGGCTTCCTTAACTGAGGCCCTTGTTCTTCTCTTTAGTGGGGTTGCAGCTTTTTGTTGTCTTTTTCTTTTAAGCATAATGATGGGGGTATTGTCATCCGAATTATCGATGGGGATATGGACAATGGGAGTGGATGATTCAGCTTCGTTAAGGGGTGGGGTCTGCTGCGGATTTTCAGTGCTCAATTGGGGTGTTTCAGCTGTTGGTTGCTGATTTTCAGCAGCTTGCTGGAAGTTTTCTTCTGCTGGTTGAAGGATTTCAGCAGTTGGCTGGGGATTTTCTTCAGATTGTTTGGAATTTTCTTCAGCTTGTTAGGAATTTTCTTTAGCTTGCTGGGGATTTTCTTCAGCTTGCTGGGGAGGGTTGTTGAGGGCAGGTGGATTATGCAGGGCAAAGCCTCTATTTATTAAGAGTTGAACCAAATGATGGTGCGTGAGGGAGAGGAGTTGGTGCCTTGCGTTTACGGTATAATGTGCCATTTTTTTTAGACAGCCAAGCAGATAGTAGGGCATATTTATTAAACGACCATGCCTCAAATGATTTAATAACACAAAGTCATGCTGGTAGACTACCTGATAATGTCCCTCGCAGGTGAAGTAATGCTTAACGAATTTTGTAACCTTTGGCCATGGCGGTGGTAGTGATCAAAGTGCAACACCCCTGCCTTTGGATTCAACGCGCTCCCCTGGTAACAAAAAATCTTGCTGTGCGTTGAGAATGAGGTGTTTTCGGCTGAACCAACGAGTACCATTGGTTGGTCATCCCGAAACCTGCACTATATCCTCCTCTGTTACTGGAATTCGCACCCCTTGGACAGTAGAGTATCCTTCCCTCAAATTGCATGCAAATTCCAGAACCTGCTGGGAATCAAAATCCGGAAGTCTTCAGAGATAATCCACCCATCCTACTTGTAGAAAGATTTGATATGCTTCCTGGTAAAGTTCCAATAATGTCGTTGAGCCAGGTTCATGTCTAATAGCATTTCATCCCATAGTTACTGGTTCAGCAAGATACAAAGTGCAGAGCCGAGTTGCTGAGGTCGAAACAGAGTAGAACGCTGCAAATGAAGTTATGACATGATAAGGTACAGACGGGGTGACTAGACACTACCGCAAGAAGTAAGAAATGACGGTAATCGGCGTGTCATGTAATGATTACAATATTTCGGTATTCCCCCCCAACCTGCAGCTTGAATGATATGGTTGAAGGTACGACGATTTCGGCAATCATATCAATATCTTCTCATTAACTACAATTTAATATTTACAACTAAACACGCATACCTTTACATTTACCTTTGGTTGTTGCGCGAAAAGTATTATCTCGTCATTAATAGATCGATGATAGTTATAAAAAGGGTTTGTAAAGTATGACGGTTTTTATACACAAGGTTTTCTTTATTCACAGGAAGTAATAGTGAAGGAACATAATTATCAGGATGAATGGTTGATTCCTTTAATGAAAAGTGATATGTATCCATCGAAAGTAATGGTTCATTCTCGGGAACAAAAATGGGGAAATTGGTGCTTCTTAGGAAAAATGGAAAAGATTGGTGTTTAAGCACTGGGAATTGGTGTTTTGGCAATAGGAAATAGTGTTTCAGCAACGGGAAATGGTGTTTCAGCAACAGAAAATGGTGGGAAAATGTTGCTGAAGGGATGTAAGAGGGAATGAATTATGATCTGAAGTGACATGGCAATGTTTCCCAAGCTGAAGCTTAATCCTTCTTGTATTAGAATTTTTCTTCTCAGCCATCCTTCGAAGCTAAGATTTGCAAAATAGTTAATTGTAACATGGCAACCCTTGACATGGATTATTAGTTAAAAAATCTAATCTAAGAAAAATAAATATATAAACAGAAAAACTAAGTGCATTGAGGGATAGCAGGCTCCCCCAAAAAGGTATAATGTATGTCTGTCATGCAAGTGGCTTTGAATTCCTCTTTAGAAATAGATTGCTGATAAAAACGGAGCCGATACCCATTCACTAACAATGGTGTTCTGGAATCATCAATTGTTAGGAGTTTGACTGTTCCATTTGGGAAAACAGTATCTACTTCATAAGGTCCTAGCCACCTTGTTCTTAATTTACCTTGAAAATTTTCAAAACGGGAGTCATACAGTAGAGCCCAATTACCTTTTTGGAACTGCTTATGCTTAATGGTTTTGTCATGCCACCTGGTTCTTTGTTGTTGTATCATAGTTGTTTGATGGATGGCATCCAACCTTTTTCATCCAATTCCTGAAACTGCTGCAACCTAGTTGTCTGTGCATCAGTCAAGTCAAGGTTAACAGCTAAAGCAATCATTAAGGTTTTGATTTCAAATTCCACAAGAAAAACAACATTTTTACCATAAACTAATTCATAAGGTGAAAAACCTGTAGTGTTCCCCCAAGTAGTTCTGTAAGCCCATAATGCCTCAAGCAACCTTTGAAACCAGTCCCTTCTATTCTCCTTTACCGTTTTTGTTAAAATGGCTTCTATGACTTTATTCATACTTTCCACCTGCCCATTGGCCTGGGGGTGATAAGGCGTAGTCATTTTATGCTTAATGTGATATTTCTGAAGTGTATCTTTAAAGCCGTGAGAGTTGAAAGGAGGTCCTCCATATGTGACTAGCTCTCTAGGCAATCAGAACCTAACAAATATTTCTTCAAACAAAAAGGTTAAAACTGATTCTTCGTTAGCTCTAAGGAGTGCCTTAGCTTCCACCCATTTAGTCATATAATCTGTGCAAACCAGTATATAAACTCTTTGATTGGATGGAGGGTTGAAGGGACCTATAAAATCTGGCACCCATCTTTCAAAAGGTTCAAGTATTACCTGGGGTTTCAGTGACATTTCATCCATGTGATTAGGCTAGCCCATTCTCTGACAGCTATCACGGGCCCTAACATATTTCTTTGCATCCTTGAAAAGTGAGGGCCAATAATAACCCATTCTAAGAACTTTGTGTGTTGTTCTTTTATCAGCAAAATGCCCTCCACAAGGGCCATCATGACAAGCCTTCAATATATCATAAACTTCATCTTCTCTGATGCATCTCTAAATTTCCTGATCGAGTCCTGTGTGAAAAAGACACCCGCTTATCCAGCTGTACCTAGCACTTTGCTGAACGATCTTTCTTTTCTCTCTATGTGATAGGTGTGATGGTAGCTTCCTTGCAACTAAATAATTGGCAATGTCTGCATACCAAGGTGAGTGAGCAAATACTGCAAATAAATATTCATCAAGAAAGGAATCATCTACTGGAGTGTTTTCAACAGTTTTTAACCGAGAAAGGAAATCAGCAACTACATTTTCTTTACCTGGCCGATCTACAATTGTGATATCAAATTCTTGTAATAATAATAATCATCTAGTAACTCGAGCATTTGTAACTAATTTGTTCATTAAATACTTAATGGCCGAGTGATCAGTATGAACAAAAGTAGTGTAACCGGTAATATAATGTCGAAACTTATTAATAGCATAAATGACTGCTAAAAAATCTTTCTCGGTAACTGTGTAATTAAGTTCAGCAGGGGTCATATTTTTACTAATAAAATAGATAGGATAAGGAATACTATTTTCTTCTTGACCCAAGACAACTCCAATTGCAGTATCCGAAGCATTAGAGGATATATGAAAGGGGAGTGCCCAGTCAGGTCCTCTTAAAATGGGAGTTGTAGACAATTGATGTTTAAGTTCATTAAATGCTTTTTGACAACCATCAGTGCACTTAAATTCAGCATTTTTCATAAGTAACACAAACAAAGGAGAAGCTATTTTAGAAAAATCCTTGATAAATCTTCTATAATATCCAGAATGTCCTAAAAAACTACTTACATCAGTTTGTGTTTTGGGGATAGGAAGAGTCTGAATTACCTGTACTTTAGCTGGATCAACTTGAATTCCTAAGAATGAGATGAAGTGTCCCAATACAATTCCTTGATTCATCATCATATGGCATTTTTCAGTACTTAAGGCAAGATGTGCTTCTATACATCGTTTAAGTACTTTCTCAAGGTTTTGTAATGCATCTTCAAAAGTCACACCATGAGTAAAGTCATCCATAAATATTTCTAAGGAATCATTAAGCATAACAGAAAAAATCCCTATCACTGCTCTTTGCAATGTTGCTGGGGCATTACATAGTCCAAATGGAAGAACTCTATAGGCAAAAGTCCCCAATGGACTAGTAAAAGTGGTCTTGTCTTGGTCTTGGGGTGCAATCTTGATCTGATTATATCCGCTAAATCCATCCAAAAAGGAAAAGAATCTCTTTCCTGCCAAATTGTCTAGTACCTGGACAATAAATGGTAAGGGGAAATGATCTTTTTGAGTGGCCTTATTTAGAGCTCTATAATCTACACACACTGTCCATTTCCCATTTTTTTAGGTACAATTACTAATGGAGAAACCCATTCACTATCAGATATAGGATATATAAATCCTTCATTCAATAATTTTTGAAGTTCTTCCTTCACAATTTCCCTTAAATTGGGATTCATTCATCGTTGGGGTTGACAAACTGGGTGAGATCCCTCTTTAATATAAATATGATGAGTACATAATTCAGGAGAGATTCCCTTCATATATGTGTAGTCCCATGCGAATGCTTCTTTATTCTCATGAAGTAACTTCATTAACTGTTGTGTTTCATCATCTGTTAGGTTAGGGTTTATATTTGCCAGGCTCGATTTCTACTGTTATACTTTTGGAGGAGATATCAGCTGATGTCTGAGATAAATTTTCAGTTCTAAGGTTTTGATGGGATTCAGGTTCCAAGAGTGTAGTCAAGTGATCATGTATTTCAGAGTTAACCGAAGAAGGTTCAGAAATAAAATTGTTAATTAATTCATCCTTGGTTGTATCTTTAAAAGTTAAGGCTTGTTCGACAGTCAAGATGGGTTGGGTCTCATCATCCTCATAGTCTAACCATACAGAGTTATCATTGTTAATCATAGGTGTAGCATGAGGGTAAAGAGTAAGCTGCTTGGTTTCACATCCGTTAGAAATTGTCATTGAACCTAATCTACAGCTAATAAAGGCATCTGCTGTAGCCAGCCAAGGTCTCCCTAAAATCAATGGATGACCCCCCAACTTTGTTTTAGTCTGTAATACAACAAAATCAGCTGGGTAGTTCCAAGATTCGATTGAAATTATCAGGTCTTCAATGACTCCTTCAAGTTTGATTGTGGAACGATCAGCTAGTTCTAGAATGGTTGGGGTTTCCCTAATTACATTCTTTAACTGCAATAACTGTGCAGTTTCAAGTGTCATAATATTTATTGCAGCACCTAGATCTACTAGAACTCTGGAAACAAAATTTTTCCCAACCTGTACTGTAACCATAGGGTGACCAGGGTCACCATATTTCACAGGAGGGGTTTTTCCTAACATTAGAGCAGCTAGATCACCCATCCCATGGACTATGAGGGGATCTTTAGCTTTTCTTCCAGGTTTCTTAATGCAAATATCTCTAACAGTTCTAGCATAAATTGGTACATCTCTCAGTGCTTGTAAGAGTGGAATTTTAACATACGAATTCTGCAATTCTCCTAAAAGATTAAAAGTAGGTGGCTCAAGTGTCTTGGTAAGAGCCAGACATTCAGGTAATGGCGGCTCTGCTGTTTCGGCAGTTTTACTAGCGGATGATTCAACTGTTTCAGCATTGTTATTAGATGAATTTTCTTTTCCTATCTCCTCTTTATCAGAGTCGGAAGAAGTAATGTCATCAATAATGGGTTCAACTATTCTCCCAGAGCGCAAATGAATATCATTACATTGCATAGGGAAAAGATGTTGGTTTTGAATATCAATGACCTGCAGAGCTTTATTGTTATTAGGGTTGGGGTTTGGTTGCATAAGCAAATGGGGTCTCATTGTCTGATTATTCGATGGAGCATTTGATGGAAAGGAGAGAGATTGTTGATACTGGGGAAATTGGTTTGGAAATGGGATCTGTTGAGCTGTCCAGTTTGGGTTCCATTGATTAAAATAAGATTGTTGTAGAGCCCAGGGATTCCATATTGTAGAATCAACAAAAGGAGGATTTGGTTGATGCATGGGTGGGAAATTCATTTGGTTGAAGGGTGGGTATTGCATTTGATTCAAGGGTGGGTAATTTGCTTGAAAAGGAGGATGATTATTCCAACGCTCAAATGGCATGTTAGAATTTGTACCTTGTCCTCGTGGCTGCCATTGCTTCCTCTGTGTCAGCAAGTAAACTATTTCAACTTCTTCTTCAGTTGGTTGTAGTGCTGCTTTTATTCCTGGTAAAGAAGGGCATTGTTGAGTCTCATGGTCCTTCTCACAAATAGTGCAAATTGGTACCTTGTCCAGTGGGCATTCCCTTAGTGGGTGTTTTTCTCTGCATTTAGAGCATAAAATAGCCAAAGCAGCTTCTGCTTCTGCCTACTTCTTTTTAACCTGCAAGGTATCAATTTGTGAAGCAAAAGAGCTTAACATTTCAGTTTTAAATTCTTCAAGTAAGTTACCTATTTTAGCCCGTGTTGCTCCTCCACTCGCTGATTTCTGGACTCTTGAGCATGTACTATCTTTGCTTTTTGGCCTGCTTGTTGCTCCTCTTGAACATCTCTTACAGAGGTTGACAATCTCATCATATGATTCCTTAGATATATCCCCTTTTCCAAGCATATCAACATATCTAAACAATCATATCATACCCCTTTTAACAGTATTGACTTAAGAATATCCTTACTCATATTTGGATGATCAGATCGCTGCAAATTATACTGTAGTCTTTCCACGAAGTCCTCCAGGTTCTTGTCCTCCTTCTGAACCGTCTTAAATAATTCCTCCTTAATGTCTCTTGTTCGGCAATAGTCCTGGTATTTAGCCAAGAATTTTTCTTTCATTTGATCCCATGTTGTGATCACATGTCTTCCCAGGCTCATAAACCACCTTAGTGCATTTCCTTTTAATGTTGCTGGAAATAACTTTAACTTTTGAGAATTAGTAACATAATCATAGCTTCTACATAATATATCAAATTCGAACAAAAATTCATCAGGGTCTTCAGATGATAAACCATGAAAATTAGGTAGGGCTTAGAGTGGGATGTTTTTCATAGGAGTTGCCCCTCTAGGAAGATCTCCAATAGGGAATTCCAAGGTGGAAAGGGAATTTTCTCCTCCTCCTTCTCTTCGTCCCCCACCAACAAGTCCTTCATTGTTTCCATCCATTGGTTGTTCCCCTGTCTCACTTGCTCGGTCTTTAGCGCTTTCTGTAGGGCTTTCAATGTCCTGAACTGGTTCCTCAACTTCAATATCTTCTATTGGTTCTTCTATTGGTTCTTCAACTTCAATATCTTCTATCGGTTCTTCAATATCTTCCACTGATTCCTCGATTTGTTCTATTGTCTCTTCGGCCCTTTCCGGTCCCAACAGTCCCTCCGTTTCGTAATCCGTCTCGAGAGGGTGCCAAGTCTGTGGCCTCCGAGAACTTATCTTCTGAGATGCTTCAGCTTTTGAAATAATGTCATCAATGAAAGTTTTCCTTCCTCCTCTGCCTTGGCCCCTGCCGCCTGTAGGGTTAGCTTTCCTGCGTCCTTTCATGCATCCTGTACATCTAAAAGAAAATCATTAATGCTTTTAAAATCTTCGGTCGCCTTCCTCAGCAACGGCGCCAAAATGTTGGTCACTTTAATTGCTTATTAATTAAACAGTCGAGTGCCACATAAATTGTCAACCCGGGAAAGTCCGATTATTTCAAAGGTGACTACGTACTGTATGTACTCAATTTTAATAGCACTAAAAATCTGTAGTATAAATAAATCACACTCTGTTAAACCTTTACTCTGTGTTACAACAGTTATAATCTATTGCAGGAATCGAATAAGAAATGGATAATTAATTAAAAAGAATAAATCTGCAAAAGAAAACAATGGTTGTCCTGTAACAAAGGATCAGGACCCTATCCCTAGAGTAGGAACATTCAGCACCTGCCTCTGCTATCTAGTTCACCAATTCACTCTGTAAATCCTAATCACTGGTGAGGCACTCATGTAACAGCATCAATCGATTAAAAGAGAAACAGAGTTTTAGCAAAATTAAAATAACATCAGAAGCAGTACAAGGTATGAACAAAAATCACACGTAACACACAACAGAAAGGAAATGGGTGAATCTTGTGATGAAGGTGGGCCCTGTCCTTCTCACAAGATTCCCCAGGACACGGAAACTAAGATAAAATACTCAGAACAAAACTTTATTCATTCGTCAATATACCATATTACAGAAAAGATTCAGTCTCGTTCCTTCAACTACAATCCTTGTATTACAGCTTGTTCATCCTCTGTAGACCCCCTCTCTAATGTAGATGTCTCCTCTTTATAGAGGAGACATCTATTACAAAATATTTTCATAGATTCTAGTTCAACCCTTTATACAAAAATAGGGAAATCAGTTCCCGTCAACAGAATGTGGTTACAGTAATTTAGATTATGAATGTTACGACCAATGTAACAGTTTCTTCAATGATCGATCAGGTTCCTTTGTTGTTGCAAATCTGGTACGCAAATCTCAACTGTCTCCTTGTGATTTGCATGCTGTTCTTACTGTTTCAGCTTCGAGATTCGTGATGTTCCTGCTGTTTCAGCAACTGCAAAATATAGTCCTGCCAACTTTAGGCAGTTTCAACAATTTTTCATCAACTCAGTCAATTTCAAAGATCAATTATAAAGATAGCATGATTATGTGTTAAATAATTAAACATATAGCAATGAGAAGAGTTACTGTATACCTTTAGAATGATTGAGTCAAAACACTAGCAAGGGATTTCAAATATGGGTTGAAAAGGGTAATATTATGACAAAATATAAAGTCAAAGATAGACAATATGGGGTCCTAACATAGTCTACCAATAGGCAAGATGCAATATTAGTTTTCCATTTGTATCTGGATTGGAGAAAAAACTAGCTTTGGCCTTCCCAATACCTCCCAAGTTTTCCTTGCAAAAATATTCACATATGACCAAAGATCTAGCATAGAATATTTAATCTAGTATTCCACAATTTGGACATCCACTCATAATTCCCTTCTTGTTCTCTTCTTATTTCTTTGAACTCTTCTAGAATTTATTTCAAGTAAATTAGCAAAAATAGTCTTCTCATGGAGTGGGGCATCTTGGATAATTGTCTTCAATTTCTTACGCAACAGGCCAATCAACTTGTCATCATTCATAATCTATAAGAATAATTGGAGCCACTCTAGAATAGTTTGAGATGTTTCCTGCGAAAATCTGGAGCTCTTAGCCTGCACTCGTCCCCACTACTCCGTGCAAGGGCTATGAGAGGAAACCAATTGTCTAAATATTTCAACTGCATCCTTATAGTATTCCTTCTGTTGATTGGGGTCATAAGACCTTTTTGGTGACATCGGTCTTATAAAAATAGGTTGCTCAAAAGCTCCAATATTAGTTATAGTCCTTTTCCCGGTTTTTCATTGATCTATTTTCCCCTTTTATCTGATTACGTTGTTTCCACCGAGTAATGAGTTTTACATATTCCTTAGTGTCATGTGTATTTACCCGGAAGTGCGAGCACCAAGGCCTCCTTAGAATCAAACAATCTCTCACAAAATGACCCTCTTGACCATAGTTATAACATCTGATTGGACATGTTCCTCCAGTCCTACCTCCCCCTAGAGCACCTCCTCCTCGACCACGAGAAGTTTCATTGAATCTAAATGTTGTATGATCAAGATGATTGGACAAAGCATCTAAATATCTACATTGATTGCTTTGGTGCATAGGAGATCCACAAAATTCACAAAACAGATTATTTGGCACATTTGAATACTTCTACATAATAGGACATATACATGGAAAATGACCATATGATTTGCAAATTTCACAATACTCATTCATAGACATACCTTCGTGATTAGGAAACACAAGGTATTAAGTGTTCCCTTGGAATGACATGGCTAAAGAGTTATGCGCAACCCCAACACTATGCGGTGGTGGAGGGGGTAGCATAAGAATAGTAGTTAGTCCCACACCCCTCAACTATGGTCATTCTATGACATAATGTCCCTGAAATTGATAATTGGTACACCAAATGTGAGGCCTCATCGGTCACACAGGCATAAGATCCTTCAATCTTTCTGTCAAAGTAGCAATTTGATATTAGATTCCCATAATAGCAGGGCCAGTAGAAGCAAAAATGGTCAATAGTCCTACATATATCATGTCATTGCCTCAATCTGCATTTCCTTCTCTAAAGCATCTTGCAAAGTGTTAATCTTCTACTGCGACAACATAATCTTGGTGATTGGTAACAAATATTTAATAAAAAAATATTGATGATGAGGGTCGATCGGATAAGATAATTTACTGATGGAAAATTTAAATCGTTGCATGAATTTCCAATCATATTCTCCTTCTCTTTGCCTAATATCCAACAACTCTTCTAAACCATGTTGATTTGACTAAGGGAGTTTAAATTCTTGAAGAAAATCCTGTTTAATTTGATCCATGCTGGGGTTTGGATTCAGATCAGACCATTTAATGGACCATTGCAGAGCATGATCTTGTAAAGTCATCTGAAACTCAATGAGCTTAGTGGCATAAGGACTCTATCTTGCCCTCCAAAATGCTTCACATAGGTACCAATATTTCTCAATGCCTTCACCACCCCATCCTGAAACTCTGGATAATGGCTATGTGATCCTGGGATATTTTTGGTCATAGTTGTTTGCCCTAATTGAACTTTTACAAATCCTTGGATACCTAGCTGAGAATAAATACTTGAACTTCATTGAAAACCACTACCATAACTGCTTTCTCCACTAGAACCACTTGTTGTGTACCTAAAGTGCACTTGTTGAAATTTTAAAGGCTTACGTAATTTAGAAAAAAAAATAACAATATCTTGATACAGTACCAAGGGAAGGTTAGGGAAAGGATTAGTTGCACCACCAACTTGTAGACTATTACTTACAGGGATCGAGTCATCCTCAAATAATAATCTCCTCATTACAAAATGCATGTCATCATCTACTATAGTATGCGCATAACTCATTGTAATCATATGTTTGACTGGTTCGGGCATATGAAATCCTCCTAACTTCGAGTGGGGTCCATCTCTTCCATTCAAACTTCCCTCAACACTTCTGCTAGCACCTATGATTCCCCTAGGAAAGGATCCTTCACTTTCTCATTCCCTTGCAACCCTGAACTATCCATTCCTTCTTTTTGCAATGTTGGACTCATCGCTGCTTCTCCTATCCTCTACAATTATCTTCTTCTAACCCTAATTTCCCACAACTTTCTCTCACTCCACTCATCATCTATATGTGCCCTCTGTATCACTCTAAAGTATCGAGCCTTCTACAACTCCTCTTTATCCATCACAACAACCCCTCATCTTCCACAATTGTGCAACATTCCTCCCCCTAGATCCAAACCCCAACACCAAGGGTTTTAAGCGACCATTCTATTTTCTTAGAATGACAATAGGTTTTCTTCCACCAACAAATTTTTTTATCCATAACAGAATTTCCTTCAAAAATATACCCCGCAACCTGTATTAGAATATAGCTTCAACCTTCTCAGTCGCAAACTAAATAATGTGCCCTTCTAGGGCTGCATGAACCCAAAAAACAATAACTCTTGTTAGTTCAGTTATAATTGGTGAAACTCATCCAAATCGACCATAGTCCAATATTTGCGAAGCCTAAGGTGATTCCCTTCTCTGACTTTAACTTGTAGCCTCCTCAACCAATTCTATAGTTCTTCAGGGAAATTGCACCATAAGATTTTGTATTAATAACAAGTAGGTTTTGCATACAAAATCTCTTCCTTAACCCAGTCTAGATTTCTGTCGTAGTTGAGCTTGTTGCATAGTAAAGTGATCAATATTCTCATTCCATCAATCCTGAATGTCTCCACTAAGAATCCTCGACACCATGATCTCGATCTCTTCTAAAATTTGTGTGGGTCCCAACAATGAAACCATTTGTTGGCATAAAATTTAATTATCAGAGACCCAAGGTTCAACCTTAGGTTTCCAACAAAAAGTGTTGTTGTAATCTAGCTTATTTTTGAAATTTTCACTCCTCTTTGAGGAATAAGGATTGTCTCACCCAAGGCGCGCTGAAACAATAAGGGATAAGGGATCTAGAACGATGATGAAGAAGTTTTACTCGTTATATTATACATGCATTCTGAGCATTCCAGTAACCAATGCAACAAAGTTGTCATGCATATTAAACATTCATAGCCAAACATAATAGAATAAATATGCAAAGAAAATTAAAATTTTAAAGGGGGCACATAATCATCAACCATATGTTGAAAATGCAACAAGATGATGTAGCTTAGTGAAAATAAGTCGCCTTCACTAAGTGTGCCCACAGGTTATTTTTGGCGCAAAGTCTATTTTTAGACATATGGATCATGGTCTATGAGTTACAAGATGTTATTTGTGGATGATTGGTCATGTTGGTAAAAATAGATGGACCTGTATTTTTAGACATATGGGCGGAGTCTATTTTTAGACTGCCAGGCTAAAAATAGAACAGTCGAATATTATTAGCTCTTAATAATATTTGGACTATAAACATTATCTTATTCTCTTGGAGCACTTCAGTTCGAGCTACAAATGTGGCACATGCAATTGCCAAAAGGAAATACACTTTTCTTATGGGTTACTTGAGCTATTGCATGAAGGACTTCAGTTAGAACTCAAGTGATTGAGTTTGGTGGAGTTGAATGAGGAGTTGATGGAGTTGTGTTCAGCTTGACTTAGTTGAACTAGTTGTAGTTAGTCTAACTGGAAAATAGACTAATGTTGAGTGGTGTGAATTAGTTATTAATTAATTCACTAATTATTAACTCATAAAGCAACTGAAGAATACATCAGTTAACTCAGTGCATGGACAGTTTAGGGGAGACAAGTGTTAGAGATTAGTGAAAGGGCAAGACAGCTGTCAGTTGTGACTATAGTTGTGCATGTGATTTGCACAATCAGTGGGATTGATTTTCCAATGAGGATTGCGTAGTGTTACACAAGGGAAACACGTGAATGGTTCAACCATTCTCATCCATTCTCTATGCAGGATTGCATAGTGGAGGTAGGCAAGCAGCGGAGGAGATTTGAGCCAGCGATTGATTCAGATCTGAGCTAGTTTGTGTGTAACAGGTGGAGATAGTACTGAGTACTTTGCGAGGAGTATTGTACTATGTATTTTTACATGTTCTCAATCAATATAATATATAGATAGTTGGGGGTTTTTAGCTTTATGCTTTCCCTGGGTACATACTGTGTTGATATGTGTGATTGATGCTTCTATATTCACATGCAATTGTTTCTACTTTCGCAAATTTATGATCAATGGTAGATGAGATTATGTATTATGCATGCATTCCGCAATAGTGTATAATCAGGATAATCTCGGTTGAATAAGTGTCATATTATTCATAAAATTTCTACAGCTATTAATTTAATTCTCCTTAACCTTGATAAAATCTTATGAACTTATGTTATCTTCTTCTTTTTCTTAATTAGATTATTTTCATCAAACAATTAACAAGAGCATAATCAATATAGAAAATGGACACAAATATAGGCTCCAAGCTAGGATAAAACCCCTCCAAGGGGAAAACATAAATAATCTCTTCTATTCTTATAGAATTAGTTCAAATGATAAATCCAATACCCTAAGACCAAAGTAAAAACTTCCCCCAAGAACCAAGTCAACCTGTCAATAATTTCTTCCAAAGAAGTCAAATTTTGACCAAGTAAACAAAAGTCAAACCACTTCAAATATGATTCACTTTAGAATTTCAACCTTCTACTTCAGATCTGAAACTTCAATCCTTTGTTACAATAAAAACCCTCCTTTCTAGCATGTGTCAACCTATCAAGAAGTCCTCCCTCAAGCAAGTCAATGTCTCCAAAGTCAACAAATGTCAAACTAGGTCAAATTAGTGTTTCAACCCTCTTGCAACTTGGATCTGCATTTCTAGGCCTACTACAACTCGGACCTACAATTCTTAGCCAATAAAAATCCTAACGTTCGCACATGTGGACAAAAATATATAGAGATAAGGCCTTCTTCATTCGCTTGGTCTCTTCCTTGTCTTCTAGCCTTCTTCACTTTTATTTTCTTCCTCTCCTTGCTTGAGATCAAACTCTTCTTATTGTAGATCAAATTTTGTTCTAAATGTAGGTTTTAACCCCGTACAGAAATTACCTGCATACAAATTGTAAAACACAGAAAATAAACAATGCGAGATAACACATAAAACACATATACACATAGATTTTCCCCTGGATCCCAAAACTGGGACTACAAGCTTGATTTTTCATTATTTTCCTTTCAATGTTATAATATATTTATACATGCTGAAGCATCCAATACCATGGACCAAAAACCATCACGTCCAATACCATAGACCGAAAACCATCGCATCCAAAAACATCTGTGGAAATCATGCACAAGACCATATGTGGGTTTGCCTAACCTAACCTAGGGTCCAAAACCAAAATTTTCCAGGGTGCTGCCCCGGACCCCATAAAGTGGGGTTATGGGTATGCCTCAAACCCCTTGTGACCCCCCCCCCCACTACACAATCGGCGCAATGAAGGGGGGCTCTATCCCCCCTCTAACCCCCCGGTTAACTATGAGGGCTAGTCGTGGAAAGAATATAACACAACCCCACATTCTCCCACTTGTTGTTTTCTTTCCACAGGGGGCCACAAGAGAGCTTAGTCATTGTTCCAGCCCTGAAATGCCCATTGTCTCTCTACACTAAGAGAACTTTTCAGAGCTCACAAATTTTGTCAATGCATCTGCAGTATTCTTCAAAGTGTCCACCTTTACCAGCAACACCTTTTTGTCTTCTATCATATCCCTCACAAAGTGATACTGAACATCAATGTGCTTTGTCCTTGAATGATATGCGGGGTTATTTGCCAAGAAAATTGCACTTTGGTTGTCACAATCTATCCTTATAGCTTCTTGTACTAACCCCATACTTGAACACAATCTTTGCAACCAAACTACTTCCTTGCTTGCATGAGTGGCTACCATGTATTTTGCCTCTGTAGTTGATAGTGCCACTACAGATTGTTTCTTACTCATCCAACTGACTGCACCTCCAAATTGGTTAAATACATACCCACTTGTAGATCTTCTCTAATCTAGATCTTCAGCGTAGTCTGCATCAAAAAAGCCACGAATATCCAACATTCTTTCCAATCCTAATCTTCCTTGGTAGCACAAACCATAATCACTAGTGCCATGCAAATACCTGAAAACCCGCTTCACTGCTGTCCAGTGCTCCTTCCCTGTTTTTAACATAAACCTACTCAATACTCGTAGTGCATGTGCAATGTATGGTCTAGTACAGACCATTGCATACATCAGGCTACTGATTGCAATTGCATATGGAACACGAGACATGTCCTCTTCCTCTTCTTGTGTCTTGGGACACTGTTCAGCAGATAACCTCACATCTACAGGAATAGGAACTGTTATCGCCAAAATTAGACCCTAATAGGCTGCTGATCAGGAAGACCTTGTGTAACTCTTTCAAACCAACTTTTGGCTGAGGCTTAGCCTCCTCAACTTGAGAGGGCTCTCTCACTAGGTTAAAGATGTTTGGTAAAGATTAGACGGCTAACTCTATGGATTGAAATCAAATGAAAATGTATAAATGGTTGAAATGCCAATCAAAAAGCATCTTTTGGGCTATGGAGTCAGAGTATGTTTTAGTACAATAGCAGATCAACTTACATGGAAGTCAGGGCATAAAGAGTTTTAATCTACCAACAAAATGGAGACATGATATAGGAAACACAGTTTATGAACACATGAAGGAAATTGGAGCATTATCAATGAATTCTAAGTAACATGTGTTCATACCACTGCAAATGAGCAAATGAAGAAAGACATGAGGAAATAAAACACATAAAACCCTCTCTGAATCCTGAGTAGTAAAGCCAAACTTCTGCATTAACATAAAACATACAGTGTTCTGCAATAACATAATATGCCTTGTTTCTCTTGAAATTTTCCAAACCTTTGTACATCAGATGTTCTGCTATATATAGAATTCATGTAGATTCCTTCCTCCAGCATGAGGGGAATTCAAATTGCTCCTAATTTGACACCTATTGACACTTAAAACTAACTATTTAATACAAAAGACAACTAACTAGCAGTCCTAGAGACCTAATACAACTAGGAGTGTAACTCCTTATTATGATTATAAAAAACTTATCTAAACATTTAAAGCCTTCTTTGAAACCTATAAATTCATGAAGTCGAATTTGGTGGTGCTCATAACCCTCCAGCTGGCCCTTGATGACTCATCCTTTTAATGTTCCTAGAAACTAGGAGACTGTTCCTTGCTCTGTTCTGGCTGAAAAATAGGTCTTGGGACAAAGCTCATATATTCTAATAAAAAATGTATTTGGAAAAAATGAAGGAGGCTTTTGTGAACCAATCCATGCTGAACAAAAACCTCTCTTGGGTTTTTGAAACATATTTCCTACTACCCAGAATGAGTCTTTGAAACACAGGTGTAAAAATATGCTTGTGATAAATTGCACCTACAACAGTTTCGTAGTGCAAGTTTAACCATGAATTTCTCCCACCTCATAATGAATTTGAAGAAATTGAAAGAGGTTTTTGTAATTCAGTATCTTAGAAAGAAAATCCTCTTTCATTTTTCAAAATTGAGTTCTCATCTACTCAGGGATCTCCTTGGAAGTTGACTGCTAGAAACAAGGAGACAAAGTTCCTCCTTTTTAGAGTTTCATCCTTATGCTTGTCTTCGAATCCTTCTGCTGACCATGTTGTCTCTTTTAATCACATACATGAATTAAATTAACCATAGAACCTACTCAAATACTTGTGCTACGCTGAATAACTCCTTTAATGCTGCTTGATGTCTCATGAACAATACTAGCTATGAAATAATGACCATTTTCATAACATAGAGTTTGGAGTTCATGGATGTCCTCCCCTCACTTGATTTTCCCTTGCTTGATGTTCAAAACCTGTTAGTAATACTTTGCAGAAGCCCATCTTCAAGAAGGGTTCCTTTTTCTTCTCAAAATTGGCCCACAAAATCATGATGTGCAGCTACAACAGTTTCGTAGCGCACATAGTGTATTTTTGTGAGTTTGCGCTACAAAAACTCCTAGTTGATTTTGTAGTGCATATAATTTTTGAAATAGCCTTAACACATGACACTTTGAACAAATGTGGGACCAATGGTGGGTAAAACAAGATTGTTGACCATATTTAACAAAGGGAACAAGACTCTATCCTTAAAAGAAACAATGAGAATGACCAAGACCAATTCTTCCTTACCTTACCCTTTTTCTTTGAAATCTTTTGAGTGATAACAGGATCCTTCACCGGTTCACTATTCTTCATATTAAACCTCTGTAGTATTGTTTGAACATACTTCCTCTGGTTTAACCAGAGCTTTCTCTTTGCCCAATCTCTTTTAATTTCCATGCTCAAAATATAGATTGCAGCACCAACATCTTTCATGTCGAATTTGGAGGAAAATTGGGTCTTCAAATCCTGGATAATTTCTTTGTCATTTCCAACCAGGTACATATCATCCAAATACAAGACCAGATAAATAACACGGTCACCAATTAATTTAAAATACACACAGTGATCTGCTTTGCTTCTGATGAAGCCAAGTCCTCGTATAAATGTATCAAATTTCTGATACCACATCCTTGGTGACTGTTTTAACCCATACAGAGACTTCTTTAACTTGCATACCAGTTCTTTCTTAACCTTCACCGCAAAGCCTTCAGGTTGCTTCATGTAGATTTCCTCTTCCAAATCCCCATGAAGAAATGTTGTCTTCACATCCATCTATTCTATCTCAAAA
>APFE031031739.1:6081-16426 GCA_000404065.3 Pinus taeda | reverse complement strand
AACCAAAAAAAACTTTATAAGAATCAATAGGCTTCAAGATGTGATGTCAACCATGGGGGATGATTCGCCATTTTTTGGGTAAAAAAGTAAAAAGATTAAAAACTAATAAAACTATTTTTCAACTTGTATTTTCAACTTATCTCCCTAAGGTTTTACTCAATTTTCAAGTGGGAGTACTCGTTGGATGAAAAATTTAATTCCTTATCCAACAAGTATCCATGTTGCATACTTTCTATGGACCCTGTTACATGACAAATGCGAAACACATAAAAAAAGTAATTGCAACGAGTACCCATGTTGCATACTTTCGGTGGACCCTACTACATGAAAAATTTGAAATACATGAAAAAACGTGTTTGTAATCATGTTTTTCAAGTATTTCTCTTTTTTTGTGTACATTAGAGAAATTTTGAGGTCTAAAATGGGTATCCTAAGAAAAATATACAACCAAAATAAACTATATAAGAACCAAAAAGATTGAATATGATTATGTCAACGATGTGGAATGATTCACCATTTTTGGAGTAAAAAGGTAATAATATTAAAAAATAATAAAATAATAAAACTATTTTTTCAACTTGTATTTTCAACTTATCTCCTTAAGCTTTTACTCAAATTTCAAGCAAGAGTACTTGTTTGATGAAAATTTTAATTCCTCATCCAAGGAGTACCGATGCTACATACTTTCAATGGACCCCAATACATGAAAAATCATGATTACAATCATGTATTTTCATGTATTTCTAATTTTTCATGTAGCAGGGTCCATTGAAAGCATGCAACATGGGTACTCCTAGGATGAGGAATCAAATTCTGTATCCAACAAGTGTTCCCGATCAAAATTTGAGTAAACCCATAAGTAGATAAGTTGAAAATACGAATTGAAAAAAGTAGTCTTTTTCTTTTTTCTTTTTTCTCTCTAAAATTTGATGATGTAATATAATCTTATTTGATTATTTCCACTATTATTTTATAATTTCCTTAAGAGGTCCATTTTAGGCCTCAAAATTCCCCTAATGGTAGGTTCCATCGAAAGTGTGCAACATGGGTACTCCTTGGATGAGGAATCAAATTATGCATCCAATGAGTGTTCTCGCTCGAAATTTGAGTAAACCCATAGTGAGATAAGTTGAAAATACAAGTTGAAAAGGTAGTTTTTTCTCTTTTCCCTCTAAAGTTTGATGATGTAATCTAATCTTATTTTATTCTTTCCACTATTATTTTATAATTTCCTTAGGAGGCCCATTTTAGACCTCAAAATTTCCTAATGTTAGCATTGACATCAATGTATTATTATTATTATTATTATTATTATTAGTAATATTTAGCCCATAAAGCATTGTTTCACCACATACTTATAGTATGGTGTAAAGAGAAAGAATGTGTGTCTGGCTTGGCGATGATCTTAAAATTGGATTATTATTATTAAAAATAGTTTAGTGCTGAAATTGTGGAAGATGTGGATCATTAACTATTCACATTCAAAGGAAAAAACATGTCCTGATGGTTTAACATGCTTATGAAATAACTTAAGAAAAAAATTGATTGAAATCGGGCTCTGCAATCTGAACTAGGGTTTTGCATTAAGATTTTGTCGCTAGTCACCATGGCGGGACGTGGAGGAGGGAGTTCTGCTCCCTCCTACAGTCAAGTAGCTACGGATAGAAGAGAGGGAGCTGGATCGCATCACTTCAAGAAACCGATGGAGGTGGCAACAAAGGCTATTAATACAGAAAAATCAGAAAATATCAGACCTCATGAACAGAAAGGGAATCATGAGGAAGCTAGTAGGGAGAGGAGGACAAGGGGTAGCAGTCAGAAATTTGCTCCTATGAGTACAACAGGGGTCTATAAACCCAAGTCAAACATTATTCCTCAGGTCATTTTAAGGGACCCAATGTTACAAGTGCACAGTGATCAGATGGCAGAATATGTGGTTCTATGCAAATTTATGGGGATTTGGCTGACAGAGAAGGCTTTGCAAGCATGGATAAGGAATAACTGGAAACCAAAGGGGGGAATAAACCTTCACCTTGGGTCCAAGGGCTTCTTTACAGTGGTTTTCACAAGCTTAGAGGATAAAGACAGAGTGTTCAAGGGAGGACCCTATTTTTACGCTGCTGCAGGCCTTTACATGTGACCATGGATGATGAACTTTGTCTTAGAACGAGAAACTTTCACATCAGTACCAGTATGGATAAGACTTTACTCCCTTCCTTTAGATTATTGGTTGCTGGAGTCTCTAAAGGCTATCAGCAACAAGCTAGGGCATTTTATAAATATATCAGATGTGACTCTAAAAGGAAAATACACATCCTTCGCCCGGATATGTGTGGAAATGGACTTATCTGGGGCACTTCCGAACGCGATCATTTTAGAAGTGTATGACGAAGAATGGGTTCAAGCGGTGGACTATGAACATGTCCCATTTAGGTGTCACAAGTGCCATGAACATGTGCACCTATACAGAGATTGCCCATTAAACAAAATGGAGAGTAACACAGAAAACACCACAGAAAAAGATCCCGAGGGTTTTACTAAGGTTGGGGGCAAAGGGAAAGGAGGAAAGAGGTACCAAAATAAGATTAACGAGGACGGAAAGCCAAGCCACAATAGTTTCAAGATCTTAGAAGAAGAAGTTGGAAACAATGGGACAAACCAGGAATCAGAGAATAATCCCACTGAGAAGGAAAGGGATGCTAGCATGGAGGATATACCAAAGAACAATCAACAAAAGGATGATCTGCCAAATATTATGGAGCTTAGTAGGGACCATGAGATGAACCCAAGTGAGGCTGCAATGGAGGACCATGAACTGCAGGAGATTCTAGAAAGGGAGAATTTAGATCTAGAAAAGTTTTTGGAGCAAGGAATAGCCAAAGGGGTAAACTCCCTGCCAAAAGAGGAGTTTTACAGGGTTCAATGGCTCTCCTCTGGAGATCACAATCGAAGGGCTCTGGAGTCAAAAGAAACCATGATAGCCAGGATAATAGAGGGGTTAAAACGATGGAGGATACACCGATGCATTCTTCCAAGAACCCGGGTAGGAAAAGAGGAAGAAAAAGACAGAATGAGCTATTGACCAAATGTGGGAAACTCATGATTAACTCAGGTAAGATGAGAGATCTTACCAGTTACTATTTTACGAACCTTTCTTAATGAATCTTACAACCTGAAACATTAGGGGTCTAGGAAGTAAATGGAAACAAATAAATCTTAGCAGTAGAATAAAAGAAGAAAAACTAGATATGGATTTTATTTCGGAAACAAAGTGTTCAATGGACAAGATCAGAGAGACACACAGCAAGTGGTTAATCAAGTATGAGTATCTAGAGGTTAAAGCGGAAAACTCAGCGGGGAGGATTCTTACGCTTTAGGACCCCTAGAAACTAGCAATCCCGGATGCTGAAGCATCCAGGAACTATCTGCCATTGGTGATTCAACCTTTGAGTGATAAGGAGATATACATGATCACAAACGTCTATGGTCCTCAAAAAAAAGAAGACAAACTCAGGCTTCTCACCTCCCTTGAGTAGCTAAGAGAGAGATATCCTGATGTGCCCTGGATTCTGGTAGGGGATTTCAATATGATAAGGTCTCTTACAGAGAAAAAAAGCGGTACCAGAAAACTAGGCAGAGACTCCATTGCTTTCCAAAACTTCGTAAATAACATGGGGCTAGTGGACATTGAAACAATAAGTGGCACTTTTACCTGGAACAATAAGAGGGGAGGGGCTGCTCAAGTCGCCTCTAAACTAGATATATTCATAATCTCAAAGGACCTCCTTCTCACAAGCCTTGACATATCAGCTTTAACCCATCCCTTTGGAGGCTCGGGCCACTAGCCTATCTAGCTTGAAGCTACTTCTATGGGCACACCGAGGAAAAAACATTTTAGGTTTGAAAATGTGTGGCTCTATCACCCTGACTTCACCAGCAATATTGACAAATGGTGGATGGAAGATATGCCCGTTCAAGGTACAAAAATGTTCATGCTACAACAAAGACTTAAACACATCAAATCCAGGCTTAATGATTGGAACGAAAAGGAGTTTGGTAATATTTTTAAAGCAAAAAGAGAAGTTGAGCAGAACCTCTAGGGGATTGATCAGATCATCATCATAGATGGTTTTATCGAGGAATAGAAAAATCAAGCTGACTCTCTTCAGAACGAATGGGAAGATCGGTGCATGCAAGAGGATATTTTGTGGAGACCGAAATCGAGGGTGCAGTGGATTAGAGAGGGAGAAAGAAACATGAAGTTTTTTCATAAATCAACCCTGGATCATAGGTCACATAACAGAATTAAAAAACTCAAATATTTTCAAGGGAAAGAGCTCAACTCTCACAAAGAAATGGAATATTTCCTAGTTCAACACTTCCTTAGCATAGTAGAGGAACCTCTCGTCGTCATATCTCGGTTCATTAACAGTTTCACAAAGCACATTCTGAAGCTTGTAACCAGGGAAGACAACCATAATCTTAACAGGACAGTGTCTGAAGAGGAGGTCAGTGAAGTTATCAGTGAGATGCAAAATGGGAAAGCTCCAGGCCTGGATGGGTTCAATGTGGACTTCTTTAAAGCTTTCTGGAAAACAATCAAACAAGATGTCCCTGAGGTTGTGGAAGACTCAAGAAGATCCAAAATGGTTTTGAAGGCTCTTAATGCCTCTTTCATAGCTTTGATTCCAAAGAAGGAAAAAGCTATGACACCAGACTGATTCAAACCCATAGCTTTATCTAATGTGGTGTACAAAATTATTTCCAAAGTGATTGCTAACAGACTCAAGCCCCTGCTTCCAGCTCTTGTCTCAAAGGAGAAAACTGGTTATGTGGATGGAAGACAAATTCTCAATAACATCATTCAAGCTCACGAGGTGGTAAACTCTCTTAAGAGCAATAAGAAAGCTGGTATGATCATACAACTTGACCTAGCAAAATCTTATGATAAGCTAAGTTGGTCTTACATCAAGGCTGTGCTAAGAGCTTATGGCTTCGACCACAACTGGATAAGATGGGTTATGGCCCTTGTATCCATGGCTAGTTTTTCCATCCTTCTTAACGCCTCTCCCTCCATAACCTTTATGCCTTCTAGGGGTCTCAAACAAGGGGATCCGCTGTCCCCCTTCCTATTTTTTCTCATGATGTAAGGGCTAGGCAGAGTGATCAAAATGGCAAATGTTGAAGGAAGAACCCAGGGTCTGAAACTTACCCTGGATGGTGCAACTTTTACTCATCAACAATTTATAGCTGACACAATGCTACAGGGTATTCCCATAGTCAAGGAAGCCAGAGCTTTCAAATAAATCCTGAACGACTTTGCTATGGCCATTGGTACAGAGATAAGCCTTGAAAAAACAAAAGTTTTCTTTTTTAACACTGAAATTGCTATTCAGAGGAACGTCGCCAGAATTCTCGGGTTTCAAAGGGATCAGTTACCTTCCAAGTTCCTTGGAATGCCTCTTATAGAAAAACCTCTAAGCAAGGGAGTGCGCGAGTGGGTAACAAATAAAATTCAGGACAAGGTGAGGAAATGGACATGTAGGTCTTTAAATTTGGCAGCGCGTCTTGTGCTTACGAAGGCGATCCTGTAGGCTATTCCCATTTTCATGTTTTCAGCTCTTCCTGCTCCTAAAGGAGTTATGCAACAAATCAGGAGCGTTCAACGAGATTTTCTTTGGGGTAGAGGGGAAGAGAAAAAGAAGTGGGATTTTGTAGCTTGGGACAAGCTCTGCAAACCTAAGGACCATGGTGGTTTGGGGATTCATGACCTTGAAACTCTCAGCAGAGTTTCAGGAGAAAAACTTTGGTTGAGTTGGCTTAAGGAATCAGAAACCTCTTGGGAAAAGCTTTGGAAATAGAAATATGCAAATGATTAGGAGGAGAGGGATCATATCCAAATGTCAGGGCTCATCAAGGGCTCCCACATTTGGAAACTTGCTTGGCAGAATAGAGCCATTGTCCAGCAGCATAGTTTCTGGGAGATCCGAGCTAAGAACCTGGCACGATTTTGGGAGGATAACTGGCAATAGAAACAAATTTTGTTCAAGGAATAATTAAGTGTTCTCAAGAATGACACTGAAAACAAAGGTTTACTTATGGTAAATGATTTCTGGGATCAGGTAAGGAACAATGGTAAATGGAGAATATGGAAGGATCTAGGTTATAGAGAAGAGAGCCCTTTGAAGGCCCAGGCAGTTTCTCTTGCTATGGACTTGGAAGAGAGGAAGATTTTGGTGTCATCCTTGTCTGACCAACTAAGATGGGGAAGAAACACCGAAGGAAACTTTAACCTCAAAGAAGCTAAACGAATGGCCCTAGGGTTTGATTATCAAAACCCTAATCAGGTATGGAAGAACCTTTGACAAAACCCACATTGGATGAAAATAAAGTTGCTTATGTGGTTGGTTCAACAAATGAAAATTGTAAGTTGGGAGAATCTGCTGAAATGGGGTTTTGTTGGCCCATCCAAATGCCATCTATGTGGCTTAAAAAAGGAGATGATACCTCTGCCCATTCACCTCTACCTTGTGGGATTAGGTAGGCTCAGTCTTCAAGCAAACTGACAAGGACAGACTCAACATCACCAACACTTTGAAGAATTGGAGGAAAAACTTCTCAGGCAATGAAATCATCAATAAAGCTTGGACTCTAGTTCTAGGCTTTATTATCTAGGATGTGTAGAAAGAACACAATGGCAGGATATTCAAGAACAAAACATGCTCGACCCAGTACATCATTGCACAAATATTATGACAACTCAAAGATACAGTTGGAGCCCTTTTGTGGAAACTTCCTGAGAACCCTCCTTTGCCCCAGGATGCTCGCATATTGTTGCAATTGAGTCTCCATGTGCTAGCTCCCCAGGGCATAAACAAGGGTGTGAGCCAAACAACTATTGTAAAGACATATGACAGCCTCCTCCTCATGGTCTTTTGAAAATCAATATAGACAGAGCCTCTAAGGGCAACCTTGGGATGGATGGATTTGGTGGGGTTATAAGAGATGAGCAGGGGTGCATAAAGGACATATTTTATAGTCATTTGGGGACTTCCACTAATAATATGGCGAAGCTCATGGCCTTATAGCAGTGCCTATAAATCATGATCAAGTCAAATTTATACAACGCCATCATTGAAGCAGACTCTGAATTGGTCATCAATGCGGCCAAGAAGATATGTAATGGAATGGAACCGGGAAAAGTTTCGAAACATTGGAGGCTATTTTAGGTCTTTCATCGTATTTATTCCCACTTGCAAACCCTGAGAACTCTTAGTTTCGCTCATGTGCGAAGAAAGGCCAATATGCTAGCTGATCTTCTAGTGAATGAAGGAGTGCTTCACAAGGAAAGTTACAGCAAGTACACTTGTGATTCAACACCCTCAGGGAAATTGCGTGATGATTATCAAAGACAGGAAGCTAAAGACATGGAGCACTTCCAAACCATGAGAAATGAACAGAAGGAAAACTAGTGGAAGCAGGAGAGAGCGAAAGTAGGAGTCAATCCTAACTGTTGATCCCACAAAGAATGCTTAAGACAGAGCAAGCTATAGGGGAGGA
Organism: Pinus taeda; assembly: GCA_000404065.3. Taxonomy (NCBI): domain Eukaryota; kingdom Viridiplantae; phylum Streptophyta; class Pinopsida; order Pinales; family Pinaceae; genus Pinus; species Pinus taeda. The sequence goes on along the minus strand of APFE031031739.1, from coordinate 8,866 downwards.
GGACATGGTAAATAGTGGGCTAGTAGAAAGGTCACCGACCATAGATTTTGGTGGCCTTCATTATCGAATGGCTATCGGGTTGAAAAATGACCAAAGGTTAAGTCTACAAGCTGAACCCAAAGATTTATAGATTAGCAGTTTATAATCTTTATCGGCTCCATAAAGAGGGAAAATGTCGCGCTAGTTTCCAATCTGATATCTCTGATGAACGTGAGATCAACAAGGGGTTGATCGTATAGATATCGGGTTTTAAAAGTGATCAGAGGTTAAGACTTAGACCAGACCCGAATTTTCAGTGAGAGAGGAAGGAACGACAGAAACCAGAAGTGAAGAGAATGATGCACAAGAATCATTTGATCATGGCGGATCAATAGACATATTTGGTGGAAACGTTTAGTAGGAGTAGTAGCAGATGAAATTTCTTGCGCCGGGATGAAGTGTTGCAGTAATTTCTGACCGTCAATCCTTTTTCCACGCGCTGACATCATATTCCATTACGGGGGTTCAGCCACTGGTAACCCGCACGCTAGTTTGATTAGTTGTAGACCAATGGATCTAAGTACCCCGTCATTGAATGGATATCAAGTTTTAAGATGGGGGGTAGTTAAGCTGAAGAGCGGACCCGATTTTTTATAGATCACAGGTTCTGTTTCTTTTTCTGGTCTGGAAAGTGGTTAATGGGCGTGCAAGTACTTGAAGCGATGTTGCGTCAATTGTCGGATCAAAAACGAGATCGACGACGGAGTTTCAATTGCATTCTATATTTAGGTAAAAGTGTATGGCCAACGATAAACATAGTTTTGCGATATAGCGATGTGCCAAGGTTTGCGAGGATGTGATGAACAGTGGACTGTCTGATCAATAGTTTGATCGAATGGCGGAGGTTTACTCCTGCATTTTGAAATTTCAAGGGTTGGAGGCGTGCAGTCACTGCAATGTACGATAAGACGAAATGTGCGATAAGCCGATATGTGTGATAAGCCAAGATGTGTCGAGGTTTGCGAGGTTGTGATGGATTCTCACATTTCGCAGTTGCAGATGTTGGTGGTTTACAATCAATGCGAGGTGCGATAAGCCGAGATTAGAAGGAAGAGTATTCTTTTTCTGTTTTATGTGTGATGTTTGGGGTATTGTTGACCCTGTTGCTTGTTTTCATCAATGGGTCTGTCTTTTGCTGGTCTTTACACTTGTAAAGATGTTGTACCATATGTAATCTTATTTTTGAGGTTAATTGAAGGCACTACTCTTACTTTACCAAAAAGAAATAATTAGTTTAGTGCTTACATCAATGTTTCACCCCATACTAATATTTTGGTGGAATAAGAAAGAAGTTGGAATTAGGTGGGCCACTTTTCCCACAAACAAGCAGTCTTCATACATCAATTTGGTGTTTGGCTGAGTCATGACCTTAAAATTGGATTATTATTATTATTATTAGTAGTAGTAGCAACATAAGCTTAATGGTTACATCAATATTTCACCACATACTATGATCCAGGTGGATATTGGTGGCCACCCTCCTATTCACTTGGACCCCCAACACTGTCTCTTTCAGTTTTTCAATTTCCTTAATTGTAGCACAATTTACTATTTTTGGCAAATTTTCACGTCTTGAACTTGCAGAGTCGTTTTGAGGCCCTAAACGATGTTTTTTGGGGAAAATGGAGAGACTAGAAAAGTCCCAAACAAATTTGTTGTTTTGATTTTGGCCTACTCTTCGAAATCTTTGAAACGAGGAATTATGATAGCCAAATAGAGATCGTATGCCAAATTTATAACTCCGGGAAATTGATGTACAAATTTACCCAAAAGTGGCCCACAGTTTTGGTGCTTCATCTCCTAGGGTTAGGTTTCAGGATGTTTAGAGTTTTCAATCATTTCTCAGTAATAAATAGGCCTTGGAGCCTCATTGTAACATAGTTTAGAGGCATGTAGCCACCACATCTCTTCTCATAGATAAGCTACCATCGCTCGAGCTAATTTTTTTCCATTCTATTTGTAAGCATATTTCAGTATTATGATATTAATGTAATGAAGTGTTATTTTTGCTGCATTTATGTATTTATGGTTATATCTCTAATTTGTTGTGTTCCTGTTTAAGTTCAAATCATACTAATATTTTGGTGTAATGAGAAAGAAAATGAAACTTCTTAGTGTTCTATTATGTAGTGAATTAATATAGTCCATAGACGAGTTTTGGTCTGTGGAGGGATAGCCACCTAATCTCTGAATCTCTTCCAAGTTATGTATATGACAACAACCCCAAATCTAATCACCATTCTTATCCCAAAAGTTATTAATGACATTATCGTCAATCACACTATTTAACAATTGTATTTTAATTTTTCTTTTCCCACTAATCCTTCCCATTGATCTTTGTCTTATTGCATGCTTGCAAAGTATGTGATTATTCCAATGAAATGAGGATATAATGCAAGACGAAAAATATGTTTATGCTCGAATTGTTAAGCATAAGTTATCATAGGAAAATTGACAATCCCGAACACTAATGATTTAAAGAGGTTTGGAGAATATCTCCAAATATTATTTTTGCTCAATTCCAACTACACCAAAGTAAATATGTTATGAAGATATGAAGAAATTTACCCTTTTAATTAATTTCAAAATAAATTCAATAATCTCAAACTACTTAAATAACAAGTGTTTGATTTATAAAATTATTGTTAAAGGAATCTAATATAATATTAATAAGCAACATATACCAAGAATTATAGTGTCTTGATTTTATCTCAATTTCTATTCCAATATATTAATAAATATTTTA
>APFE031031737.1:0-20554 GCA_000404065.3 Pinus taeda | reverse complement strand
CTTTGAAGGATTGGAATTTTTCGAATGCTTCGTCCTTGTGCTTCATAAGTCCTAACCAAACCATCCTAGAGAAGTCGTCAATGAATAATATAAATTATTCTTCTCCTCATGGTGACCTTGTCCTAAATGGACCATATACATCTGTATGGACTAGCTCAAGAGGCCTGCTGGCTGATCCTTCCTTCTCAGGGGAGTTAGTTCTGGTTTGCTTACCAAACTGACATGATTTGCATATGGTGTTGTCTGGAATTTTGATGTCTGGAGGACCACGAACTTCCTGGTATTTGCATGCTTTCCTTATTTTTGAAAAGCTTAGATGCCCAACCTCTAATGCCATAACCCGTGTTCATCATTCCTGCTCAAATAACATTGTTGTTCTCCTTCTTCAAATATGTATAGATTATTTGGAGTTCTTCTACCTTTGATTATTGTTCTTCCTGTATCAAGATCATGAACACTACACCCATTTGATTGAAATATTACCTCGGTTCCATTCTCGCACATCTGACTGACACTCAATAGATTATGCTTCAAGCCATCAACATACAAAACATTTCCAACTTTGACCTTTTCTTTCAACTGAGCAGTGCCTTTTCCTTGTATGGCTGCAGGGGTATCATTTCCAAAAGAAACTTTCTTTCCCTTTTCTAAAGCAGTATATGATTCAAGTTTTTCTTTATCACCTGTCATATGCTTCAAACATCCACTGTCGATGTACCATAGATTTTCTTGTCTTTCTGTATAAAAAGCTCTCCTACATCTTTCTGGTTGTGGTTCCTTTATTCTCCATGTTCTGGTGCTTGAGGCTTGTTCCTTTGTCTGCCAAAACCTGCTCCTGCATTCAGAATCTTCATGACCAAAGTTATTACAAATAGAACATTCAATTTCATTTTCAAGGACAGAAAAGTGGATATAGGTCTTCTTCGTGATTGGAGGCATACTTCTTTGTTTTTGAGCTTCTCTAGTCATGATTGTCTTATAGGCAACACATTGAGTTGCTTTGTGGCCAAAGTTATGGCAAGAGAAACATTGGCCATTGAAGAAACTCTTGTGATTGTCAAATCTACCCGCCAAATGATTGTAGTTTCTATTGTCATCCATTCTTGAGGCAAATTAAGAAGATTTTACCTGCAGCTGATTGTGGCTCCTGTTTATCCTTAAAGTAGATTGCCCTCCATTTTCTTGATAGTCTTTGTTCATTCTTGAGGTAAGTTGTCCCTGATTTACCTGATAATTTCTATTAGGCCTTTGCTCGCTCCTCCTTGTTGCATCAAGATAACTTTTGGAAGCGGATGCTTGTGATGCTTCTCCATTATAACCCAGACCTGTCTTGATTAGTGGAGAATGCTACACATTGATAATCTCATCCAGAGTTTTAGATCCTTTAACAAATTTAATATTAAGAGATTTTGTTTTCTCAATCTCTTTTCTAAGACCAACAATTTCACATTCCAATTTTTCATGATGTTTTTCCCTTTTAGCCAGTTGACATTGCAGAGAATCAATAATCATATTTTTCTCTTCTAAACAAACTTTGAGTTTAGAAATGTCTTCATAAAAACCTTCTTCATCTATAGCATCCATGTAATCATCATCTTCAAAAGCCATTAAAAGTTTATAATTATTACCTCGTTCATCTTCATCACTATTTGAAAGTCCATCACTATCTTCATGAGTGTAATAGCTTTTATTATTTGCATTTTGTTTCGTATTCCATCTAATAGGTTCTTTCCCCTTATCAATCTTATCCTTATAAGGACATTTGGCAGCATAGTGACCTACTCTTCCACAAGCAAAACATTTGAAAGGTAACTTACCTCTGAATCTTCCAGTACCCCATTGAAGATTTCTGACAAAATTTGATTCTTCTTCTTCTTCTGACACATGTCTTGACTCATAGTACTCTCCTTTGCCTGAAGCCTTGAAGGCGGCTTCTCTCCTGTCAGATAGACCTCCTTTCCTCATTTCATAAGTAATTAGAATTTCGTGCAGCTATGACATTTTAAGGTTTTGTAGATTCTCTTTTTCTTCTATTGCAGAAACTTTAGATTCAAACCTAGGGGACAAAGATCTTAGAACTTTTTCAACCACAACAGCCTCTTTTATTTTTCCCCAAATTTTTCATACAATTAACAATCTCATCTACACGAAGAAAATTAGTTAGCCCACACTTTCCTCATTGTACATTCTAGTTTTCATACTGAATTTGAGGGTTTTTGAAGTTGTTGTCATTTTACCTGCTCTCTCTTCATATCTCATAACAATCTTGTCCATATTTCCTTTGCGGATTTAAATTGCATAACCTTCATGAATTCTAATTGAGATAGACATCCTAGAAGAGTATTGATCGCCTTTGCATTTGTTTCATATTTCTTCTTCTCAGCCGGATCTGTAGGAGTTGCTAATGGAAAAGCATACCCTGTGTCTATGATATCCCAGACTTCTGTACCAAGAGATTGAAGATAGGCAGCAACTCTTACCTTCCAATATAAGAAGTTTGTCCCATCAAAAATCGGTGGCCTGGTTGATGCTTTCCTCTCATAGTTGCTCATAATGATAGAATTTCCTTCAAGCGATCAAGCTTCTTCAGAAGGTCCGGCTCTGATACCAATTGTTGGAAATAATACTGAGAGTGGGGGGTGAATCAGTATTATTAAATTCTTTTCAATATATCTTCCAGATTTATACTTTAATTTATTATTTAGATATTGATCATTAGTTTATATGTCAGTACCATATAATAATGAGCAAGAACAAGGAAAAAACAGATAATCACACCAAGGAACACCAGATATAAGGTGGAAACGCAATGTGGATGAAAACCACCTGCTGCAATATGTCTCTATCTTCTTTCAATTAGAAACTTCTTTTACAATGATTTTGTACTGGTGCAGTCCTTTACCAGAATGCAGGCTGCAACCTGCACAGAGCTACAACCCTCTCTCGTTTTCCAGTCTCTCCTAGAAGGGAGCTACAACCCCCTTAGCTCTTCTACTTCTTTAAGGACCATGTTTCATGAATTGTCAAACTCGATCCATGAACATCAAATAATCAAAAAGTACATATGAATCACCCAATCTCCTTTTATAATCAACCAAGGAATCAACCAATAAATTTTCAGAATGCAGTAATCAGAACAACAATACCAGTAATCTAAACCCAGAACTCTTTAGAAATAGATAAAAGGCAGCCAACAAATATTTCAAGAAAAGTCCGCAACTTCACCAATAGAAACCTGCGAATATCCACATCTCTTCTGTGTCTAAAATGCGTAGATCCACAACTAATCCTTCTGTTGTTCTGCATACCTCTGCACCTACTCCTTTTGTTGTACTGCGTACCTCTGCTTAGATCCGCACCTGCACTGTCTGACTGACAGCGTACCTCCACACCTGGTCCTTCTATTCCTCTGCGTACCTCCGCACATGCGCCTTCTATTCCTCTGCGTACCTCCGTACCTGCGCCTTCTGCTGCGTTGCGTACCTCCGCACCTGCGCCTTCTGTTGGACTGCGTACCTTTGCACCTGCGCCTTCTGTTGCGCAGCGTACCTCCGCACCTGGTATGTGGATCACTTGCGAACCTTCGAATAGAGCCAATTTATCAGTCCTCCAATGTGCCACAGACTGTTAGATCCATAGATCTGATCATGCACCAATGAGATCATGACTTATCAATAGATCTGCCTTACAGTTTACAGAATTCTCCTTGATTTAGATCTAGCATTATCAAACTGATCACCCAAAATTTTAGATCTTAAGATATTCAAAATTCAAAAACATGTCTAGCCAAATGATCTCCTTCCATTTTATGGGCAAGCCTTTACTCAAACCATGGTCCAAAACCATAGGTATTCAATACTAGGAACCCAATACCTTGGATCAATACTTTTAGATGTAAAACCACATACCAAAACCATAGGATCAAACATGTCGGGCTAAATACCATGGACCATTCATAAAGATTCCCACATGCGCGCACTTCTCTGCATTGGAGTGAGTGAACTGGGGTATGCACCTTCTGAACGGACAACCTGCGGGTATGTCCGCACATCTTGGTTGAGGTACCTGCGGGTCCACATCTTTGCTTAGGCTCACCTGCGGGTATCTCATTTTCTATGATTTGGGAGCCTGAACAGAGATCTGCCACTTGAGTGAGTTGCCATCAAGTACAACACTATGCCATAGCGCCAAACTAGAATCATAATGAAACCCTATGAAACCCTATACAAGTGGTGTTGCCACTTAACTAGCCGTGGGAAGTACAGTCTTAGTGCTCAAGGTAGTTGAAACGAGGTGCAGGACTATAAACTAATTTTCCTGGAAGCTACGCAATGTTGGAGCTGCACGCAGGAGTAAAGTTTCACAAGATCCATGACTGTGCAAAGGGGCCTGCGCTACCACATGTGTTGGCTGGAAAGTGACCATTGGAGTCACTATTCACGATGTGATGCTTGACTTGAGACCAAAGGTAGCGAATAGAAGGCATTTAAGATGCACTTTATGGGTAAGATTTGGGAAAATCTGCCGCCAAGGGATCATTAATGAACTAGATTTGGGGGGAGCAGTTGAATTCAAATTCAAAAGATGCTATAAATTACAAAGGGCTTCCCAGTAAACAACACTTGGTCATATGTGAATTGAGTTGTCATATGCCCCACGTATTCTGAGCTGAGACCTATTTTCCCTATGCAGAGTGTTGATTGAGCTGCCAATTACACGATCGAAAGATTTCTAGACCAGCAAGATGGTAGCATCACAAGAATTTAGGAAAATCGCTAAGATGACCACTGAAGAGGTTGTGCAGGCCCTGACTCTAGGGGATTCCCCTGAAGGCGCCAAGATTGTGGTAGAAATCCCTAAATCACCATGCACGCTGGGGTCAAAGAAAGACAAATAACCGTTGATTCCTATATGTGTGTCCCCTTGAAACCAACTGTGCACCAAGTTAACGATGGAGGAGAAAGGGAAAATAATTAACTTGGAAATCGACGAAGAGGAGGAAGACTTGGAAGACCTTAAAATTGAAGAAGATGAGGATGAAGGCATGGACGAAGAAATTGTGCACCCTCCAACAAAGCTGCCCACCTATATCCCCCGGCAAAAGGGAAAGGTGAAAGTGCCCAAGGACCTCGATGAGAGAAAGAGCTCTTTCCAAACTCCACTCCTCCCGAATGACATCATCTTTGAGGGAATGCACTTGGGATGGGTGTCAAGCTTGAAATTTGAAGATTGGGATCTTGCTAACCATGATAAGTTCCCTCATCTAGAGAGCGTGCAACTCATGAAGCCCAAGAAGAACATTGTGGCAGGCATTATCAAATTAGAGCCGCAAAAGTGGTTATGTGGAGTAGAAAAGGCAGGGTTATTAAAATTGCTATGGGTGCCGCATTTCCATCACACCCCAATAATGATATTCTTCATCAGGCAGCTTCTCTACCTGGTGCATGGTGGGGATTTGTGGCTGGAGGAGTGCATCCCCATCATGGACCATGTAATCCACTACATTACATGGCTCCCATGCAAAGGAGAGGACCTCGCAGACATCTCGAAGGGGAAGAGCAGTGACTTGGTCATCTCGGAGGCCATGAAGAAGAAATACAAGTTGGAGAAGAAGAAAAGGGGCTACGACATATCCAACATCAACAAAAAAGTAGTTAAAGTGGCGACCCAAATACTGCCGAGTAAAGTTATGTACAAGTGTCACATGGATGAGGTACCCGCGTTGGTGGTGGCACTTGTTGAGCAGTGCATGGAGGGGGTCTAGTTCAACTGGTCCGAGTTCTTACGTAAAGAGTTCCTGGAAAATTACTGCGAGGCCCGAGAATAAGGAGAAACGTTCCACTATGCATGGCTTCTATTGTCCATAGTGCTCATGGTAGGGGAATTTCCGAATGACAGTTAGTTCCCCACAATTGACAAGAATCTGCTAGAGGCCGTAAAGTATGCTTCACTGTGGGCCACGAAAGATGCAAACCGGATTCACGAAAAAAAGATATTCTGGGTGTTCATGGAAATGAACATTAAAATGGGGATTAACTACAAGCCGTGGTTATCACCCACTATCTACAACAACTTGTAAAGTTTTGCTGAATTTAAAATGGACCTCCACAACATATATGTCAGAGTGCGCAAGGACCCGACCAAGAAATTGAGTGAACTACCCTTCGTAGCCATGGATGGCATAATTTTTTATGTACTAGAGATGTGGCCACTGGAGTGGTGCGCCCCAAAAATCATGATGGTAGACAAGTCTGCTACGTAGAAGAAGAAAGAGGAGGCCAAACTGCGCATGGCGTAGTTGTCAGAGAAGAGAATGTAGGAATTCGCGGTAGCAAAAGTGCAAGAGGTACGGGACATTGTGCAGACAACAACATAATAGAAAAAGGCCGCAGTAGTAGCAGCACAAGAGGCAGTCGAGAAGGCGCGCAAGGACTAGAATTTGCCTTCGCATGGGTAGTAGAAAGAGATGGAGACAGAGGAAGAAGAGGGCAGTGTGGACCCCCAAAAAATGTCAACACTACTGAAGCGCCAACGCCTGAGTGAGCAAACAGGGCCATGCAAGAAGGTGAAAGCCTCCAAGCTGTTAATCGACCCGATCACCCTTACTAAGGGTGATCTACATGACATAGGTGAAACAGTGCATGACATCACCAAAGAGGCCCTCCAGAATTTCACAGAGGAGAATCATATTGTGTTGGGGTCCCTCAGAGCACAGATTCAGGAGTTGCAGGCGCACACTCCTCAGGCTGGTACCCTTTCGACCAGCCTTGCAATAGGGATATTTGCAGTCGAGAAAATGCTATGCGCTCGGAAAACCAACCCCATAGTGCTGCCAGAAGGGGCACTGGTTACAACACATGAGGCCGATAGGCCTATAGTTAATGCGCTAAAAGGGATAGGATTCAACATGGCTATGCTCTCGGGGGAGATGCTTTATGTGCTGCAAGATGGGATTACTACAGAAATGCAGGCTAGGGAGAGTTGCGCACTGCAAGTGCCGAGTGAGAAAAAGATCAACATGGAGCAGTTGAGCTTGCAGTGCGATGAAGTGGTGTCACAGAACAGGTAGATGGTACAGGTACTAGAAGAAGCCTGTCAGATGGTCCCTAAGTTGGCCATCCCAGCAGATGCACCAGCAGAGGTGCACATGCACAGACTAGTATCAGGGGTGCGTGAGGTGCAAGAAGAAGTGACTAATGTTTAGTTGGAGTTGAACCTTTAGATAGCAAAGCTACGATTGAAGGCACAACCGTCCACCCCTCCAGAGGTAAGAGAATAGTGGGCCAGTGCTATTACATCGAGGATGGAAGAGATTAGTAGTGTAGTAAGGGACTGCAATAGAATGTTGGAAGAGTCATTTGAGGTCCTCACTAACCTGTAGGAGAACCCTAACATCCAGTGCTTAGAGATAGAGGTGCATGATCTCCAACAACAATACGACAGTGTCAAAGGGAGCACACAGATGGTGGCCTTCACTCAGAGGCTCCCGCGAGTGCGATAGGCCAAAGCGCTGAAAGAGCAAGTGGATGCCATACGACACTAAGAAGCAGTCTTGAAGGCATGTGTTTAACCTTTGATCGATGAGGCCTTATTCATAGTAATGACAATTGAAGGCAAGCTTGCGCAAATGCAGGGAGGTAGGAACATGTCCAGGGAAGTAGTTCTGACACCGCAGTCTTAGAACAACAGGTGTAGGAGATTCAGCAGGCAACCGCTTAGTGCGTTGTCGACCTTACAATGGTTCGAGCAGAGTTGGATTGACTCCCTACAAAGATCTCCACATCGACAGAGTGACTCAAGGGTGAGTCACGATGTTTGTGTTGGGGGCCTGTTGGGCGTGGAATCCCCCCCAAGGCATGTTTTGGGGCTTAAAGCCCAAGCTTTGACCAAGTCCATTGTAAAGACCCCGCGATTTGTGGGCGTAGAGTGCGAAGTCATAATAGAGCGAGGCTCTAAGTGTAGAAAATAGCTAATAAGAGAGAAACATGATGAGTCTAAGGGATTGAGTTGAAGGGTAAGTTGTGTCTTTGGGGTGTAGAGTAGGATAAGGCTCTGCAGTTGAGTTGTTGGGCATGGAATTCCCCCAAGGCATGTTTTGGGGCTCAAAGCCCAAGCTTTGACCTAATCTTGTTGTAAAGCTCCGCGAATTATGGACACGGAGCGTGAAAGTATGATAGAGTCATAGGGTTGTCCCCCCTATTTTTGTAATGTAATGTTAGCTAGATAGACCTACCCATGGTTTGCTGACCATGGGATTGTTTAAATAGAGTGAGGCTCTAAGTGTAAAATAGAGATAAGAGAGGTAGAGAAGAATAACAAGACTATGTGATTGAGTCACAAGTGTAAAGTGTGTCTTTGGGTCGTAGAGTAATAGAAGGCTCTGTAGCTAAGTGCGCACTCCACAACTGAGTGCGCGGACCCCTACAGTTGAGTGTGTAGGGCAGAGTCGAGTTTGTAAATGAGGAAGGAATTAATAAAGAAAAGTTTTATCATAATTCTGTGTATCTATTCTTGGGTTAATGCATGTTTGATATAATTTGCAAAGATATTGTTTATTTACTGTGCACACCTGTATGAATGGTTTATGTTGTTAAGTATAACTTAAAGCATGCAAGTAGGCTAAGATAATCAACTAACATTGGAATACCAGTAAAGTCTTGGGTAATAACGTAGAAGCACAGTGTTCAGCCTGTGAGTAGGGCTACGTGAAGGCAGTATATTAGGCTACGAGGTAGGGGAAAGAGCACGAAGTGACTTGCATGCGGGGTCAAACCGTAGACCACTTGAACTCATCAGACATCTCCAGGGTGTGGAAACCTGGTTCTAGCACCCTCCCATACTACTTCAAGTGAGACCTCAGTCTGTGCTCTACAGACTGTTGCCGAAAGGGCTAGTAGTACTGGGATTTGTTTGGCTAAAATAACTCTGAACCTAGGTCAGGCCCCAATAAGCCAACAAATGGTTCCGTTGCTGGGACTGGGATCTGCATAAGAGATGTTTGATGTCGTACCACTAGAATCTGACAAAGAAAGGAATTGAAGAGTGGTTGGACATGAAGATTCATGAGTTCGCGGTGCAGGAAAATAGCAATCTGCGATTATCAAAGAAGAGTGGTTAGGTTGCTACTTATATATGGAAATCCACGAAATTTTCTTTGCATCCTTCCCCTATGAGTTGTATGAGTGGACCATGAAGCTAGCAGACAGTCAAGGAAGGTGTAGGCTCGATAAACCTATTGTGTGGACTCCAGAGTTGGTGCACAGACTAGAAACATTGGAATATAAGATCGTACATGCTGTGGACCATTGGCTTGATCGAATTATAGGAGGGTTTATCACTGAGTTTGCAGTAGATACTTTGGTCAGCTATAGCAAGGTGGAATGACGCTTCCTCAAAGGACCACGAGGTAAGTACACTAAATATTTGAACACTTGGATTAAAATACTACTGTGTGAAAAGCAGGTTATGCGAATAAATTGATGTTTGGGGCTATGCGAACTGGGAGGATCTACATAAATGAAGGTAGCACAAAAATAGAGTCTAGCCCCTTGATTTCACCTTCGCGAGAAAGCGAGGAAGAGCTCATGAAATTTTCACCAAGAAGTGATCAGTCTAATAAAGCAGCGAATTCCGCGCATACCACCCCCACCTACACCACCACCAATTTCACCATCTTCACCCCTGTCTTTTCCCACACCACCTCCGCCACCACCACAGTTCAATATGGCAAGCGCAATAAAATTTCTAGTGTTCAAAGGAGTAGGGAATGAAGATCTGGACCAGTTTTGGTTCGTGGTAAGGGCTGTATGGGAAGCACAGGGAGTCACAGATGACAATATAAAGAAAGCAATACTGGTTGGTGCTTTGTAGGATTGCGCACTGACGTGGTACATTAAGCATTCCAATGACAATCCAAACGCAGGGATCGCAGATATCCAAGCTGCTCTAAACAAGGAATTTGGCAGGCCAAAGCCAGAAACACAGTTGATTATTAGATTTAAGGAAATTTCGATCCTTCGAGGCGAGATCCCCTGGGAGCTAGATCAGAGACTAAAGGGTATGAATAGTGAAGCCGGCATGACCTTGATGGATGGGCAACATTGCACATGGTTTGTAGCATCGCTAACACTGCATCTAAGGAACACGTTGTCATAGCAGAAGCTATCCACTTAGGGCGAGGCCTTGGAAATCGCAATGAGACTGCATGAGACCCCAATACAAGATCCTAACCTGGGAGTTCAACAGATCCACGTGCAGTTGAAAAACTTGTGCCTTGAGATGCAAATTTTGAAACAAGATAGGATAGCGCACCCAGAAGCACATGAGGAGGCATGGTGTGTAAAGTGCAAAGGCCAAGGAAATGACAAGGACCATTGTCCAGTTTTCGCAAACTACCTGGTGGGAGGAGGACCAATGCCATTGAGGCCGGAGACACAAGCAGGACCGAGCGTGACACCTGTATTATGGTGTGTGATTTTTTAGATAAGAGGGAAGCATGCTACAGATAACTACCATCTATTACAGAAGTATACACAGATTTCCCAATAGTTGTTCTGTAATTTCTGCATGTCAGTAGGCCATGATGAGTGCACCTATAGAAGTTATGAACTGATGATGGATCAGACTCCTACCTATAGAGTTCAAGCTGAAACATGGGCTCTTTATCAAAATGCAGGGATAGCACGCACTAGATTTCAAGGGTGCGGACGAGGTCAAGGTGGAATGGGACCAGGAAGAGGTCGCGGCTAGCTGATTTGTTACAATTGTGATAGGCCATGGAATTATGCCCGTGATTGTATAAATCCAATAAGAGCATCATGCTTATATTGTACCTATTCTAATCATGAGATGGAGGACTACCCCACGCTGATAGTAAGGTTGTGCGATAAAGGAACACTCCAACCTCCCTCGACTCAGAACCTACAAATGATGAGGTATGAGCCACGTGAGGAAGACCCAAATGTAAACATCGTGCTCCGAAGTGGTATCAAGACAGGAAATGAAAAGGGCAAGCAGCCCAAAGAGAGTGTCTGGATTTGCAAGGCCCAAAAAAGGAACCAAAATTTGATTTGGAGCGCGCTAAGGATCATTCATGGAAACTAAGAAGAGCTTTGTGGAGGCCATCACTTCAGGTAGTAAAGACAAACTGGAACCAAAAATGGACCCATCAATGCTTACTACCTTTTTGGAGACATGCATGAAGCTTCTGCACATAGCAAGGCTGTGAAGGGGCTGTAGGAACTCATAACTAGATGTGCTGGATGGCGCTAGGAGAACCACCCGTAGTCCAGAGCTCGGGAAGCACACAACGTGAACAGGAAGAGAGATAAGATTGACCGCATAGATCAGGGAATATGAAATGGATCAAGTGATTTTGGATCTATGATCGAACATGAATTTCCTACCAAAGCAAACATGGGAATGCATGGGCAGGCCTGCATTACAATGGTCTCCTATTCAATTGTGAATGGAAAACTAGCAAAAGATCCTACCTATGGGAAGATTGCAGGCAATAATGGTAGATATCGAAGGTGTAAGTGCGCTTGCAGATTTCAAAGTGATAGAGATTTTTTATGACAACAATCCCTATCTCGTGCTACTGTGAATAGATTGCGCCACTGACATGAATGGAGTGATAAACATAAAGAAGCGCAAGATGATTTTTGAGAAAAAGTCACTGTGTGTAGTGGTACCTTTAGACCCTGCAAAAGGATCATGCTACATAGAGCCAGTGCATGACTACAATAACAATGACGATCTAGACTGTATTTACAAGATAACTGCATGAGAGTAGGACTGGGTGAATCCAACAGTGGGTGGCAGGATTTCGTGGGAGCGTGAAAGCTCCTGCACCTCCGATTTGGATGAGGAAATAGAACGATGGTAGAACCAATTTCACGAGGTAACCGCGCTCAACTGCAACATGATGATAAGGTCACTGCGCTGCATGGAAATAGAGGTAAGAAAGCTACCTATGTATGATGGGTTGAGCGAAGTGGATGCTTTCGTGAAAAAAATTAAAAGAGAAGTACTAGAACAACAACGTTTCGACACTCTAAAATGGGCACTGCGTGCTACGCCTGCAAGATGGTGGGGTACACATCAAAGAAGTTTTGAGGACTAGCGCGAATGCAGAAGGATGATGCTCATGCAGTTTGGAAAGCCTCAAATGTGGATGAAATCTGGGTATGACAAGCGAAACACCCTTCGCGCCCACCTCTCCAGATGGGTATAGGCATATGGTACGCAACCTGCATGAACACACACCATCCTTGCGATAGGAAACATAACCAACAAGCAGGAGCGGGTAAGATGATGGCACAAATGATGAACATGAAGTATGGTCAGACCAAGCATGCAGAAGCATATTCACGCAGAAGCTTTTGACAAAGTACGCGAGGCATTGAACGTGGTCCACAATGTGAAGCAAACTGACTAGGATTTGTGCATACCAGTGTTTATATGGGCTTATAGGACCATGTACAAAACCCTAACCACGCGGGCACTTCCGAAGCTGAAGTATGAAGCAGAAGCTGTAATCTCTATGGAGCATGCAAAGCCTAGTTTGCGCATAGCAGCACCCATAGATACGATGGTTTGCAAAGCTCGAAAAGAAGGAATCACACAATCACAAGAAACAAAATGCATGGGACTTGAGGAAGAAATCCAATAGGGAAACCTTAGACTCCAAGAACTTGAGGAAGAAA
The DNA here is from genome assembly GCA_000404065.3 of Pinus taeda. Lineage (NCBI taxonomy): Eukaryota > Viridiplantae > Streptophyta > Pinopsida > Pinales > Pinaceae > Pinus > Pinus taeda. The sequence goes on along the minus strand of APFE031031737.1, from coordinate 7,847 downwards.
GGGCACAGTTAAGAAAGAAAAGTGTGCTGGTGGATGCAGAATTCAAGAAGCTGGAGGATGAGATCAAGGAAGATTTTATGGCCAAAACAACTAATATGGTAAAGCAAGGTGAGTATGATCATACTGAAAAGTTTGAGAACTGTCACCATGAATTGATTAGTCTGATGCCTTGGCTTGGACCGCATATTGCTATGCATAGTGGCCAGGATAGTGCGTTGCAAATGGTGAAGTGTGTAATGCCGACCATAACAATAAAAGGTGGGGATTCTATAGGAAGCTTGAAGGAGGACAGGATGGAACTCCACATGGGTGGTGCGGCCACCTGACTAGCCAGTGGAAGGAAAGTATTAGCACTCCAGGCAGTTGGAAGGGAGTGCAGGACTATAAACTATTTTTCCCGGGGCTACGTGACGTTGAAGATGTGCGCAAAAGTAAAGAATCACAAGGTTCGCGACCGTGCACGGGGGGTTGTGCTGCCGCGCGGGTTGGCCAGAAAGTGACCGTTGAAGTGACTATTCACAATGGGATGCTCGACTTGAGGCCAAATGGAGTGGGCGACAGGCATTTAAGACGTGATTTATGGGCAAGATTTGGGAAAATCTGTCGCCAAGAAAGCATTAATGAACCGGAATTGGGGGGAGCGATTGAATTTGAATTAAAAAAGTGCTATAAAATACAGAAGGCTACCCAACAAACAACACTTGGTCATTTGTAAATTGAGCGATTGAGTAGAGCCCTGAGTATTGTGAGCTGAGCGTTGATTAAGCCCCTAAATTTGCGAGTGATAGATTGTTGCACAACTACAATGACGTCAACTAAGGATGGTATGGGGATAGCAAAAGTGACCACCGAGGAGGCCGCGTATGCCCTAACTATGGGGGATGTTCTAGAAGGTGCAAGGATTGTGGCAGAAATCCAAAAATCACGGTGCACTCCAAGACCCAAGAAGGATAAACAAGCAATGGCTCCCGTACGAATGTCCTCGTGGAACCTGCTGCACAACAAACTATCAATGGAGGATAAAGGAAAATTTGTCACTATAGAAATAGACAAAGAAGACGAAGATCTGCAGGCCCTTATCATCACAGAGGAAGAAGATGAAGGCATGGAGGTGGATACTTAGCCTACACTCTCTACGACAAAATGGTCCACCTATGCCCTCCTGTGAAAAGGGAAGGCAAAAGTGCCCAAGGACTTGGACAAGACCAAGAGTTCGCTCTAGACCCCGCTCCTCCCAGATGGCATTGTTTGAAGGAACACACTTGGGCTGCGTGCCGACCATGAAATTTGAAGATTGGGAAATCACTGACCGCGGGAAGTTCTCTCACTTGGAGATCGGAAACCTCATGAAGCAGAACACCACGAGGGTGGTGAAAACATTAGAGCCATGGAATTGCTTGCGCAGTGTGGAGAAGGTCAGGTTGCTGAACCTACTTTGGGTGCCGCATTACCACCATGCCCCAATAACCATTTTCGTCATCAGGCAGTTACTCTACCTGGTGAATGATGGGTATTTATGGCTAGAGGAGCCCATCCCCATCACAATTGACTTGATTCATTATGTTTCCTGACTTCCATACAAAGGAAAGGAGCCCACAACCATATCGAAAGGAAAGGGCAGTGATTTGGCCCTCGTGGAGGCCATGAAGACAAAGTACAAGTTGGAAAAGAAGAAGAGGGGTTACACCATCTCCAGCATCAAGGACAACGTGGTACGTTTGGCAACCCAAATACTCACAAGAAAATTTATGCACAAATGTCGCGCAAGCGAGGTACCTGCGTCGGTGGTCGCACTGGCCAAGCAGTGCACAGAGGGGGTCTAGTTTAACTGGTTTGAATTCCTCTACACGGAATTCTTAGAGAATTGTCGCAAAGCCCAGGAGTAGGGTAAAACCTTCCACTATACATGGTTGTTGCTGTCCATAGTGCTCGTAGCAGGGGAATTTCTGGAGGACAGTCAATTTCCCATCATTGACAGACATTTACTAGAGGTCGTGAAGTATGCTTCACTCTGGGCCATGAAGGATGCTACAAAGATACGTGACAACAAGATCTTTTGGGTGCTCATGGAGATGACCATCCGAATGTGGATCAACCGTAAGCCATGGTTGTCATCCACGGTTTACAACAGTCTACAGATTTTTGCATAATTTAAGTCAGACATGCACAACATCTATATCATGGCGTGCAAGGATCCGACGAAGCAGTGGACGAAGCTACCTTTTGTAGCCATTAACCCCACGACTTATGGGTGTGGAGTGTGAAGTCATAATAAAGTCATAGGGTTGTCTGCCCTTTTTGTAATATAATGTCAGATTGGAAGATCTACCCATGGTCTGCGGACCATGGGATTGTATAAATAGAGTGAGGCTCTAAGTGTAGAAAATTTCTAATAAGAGAGAATCATGATGAGTCTAAGGGATTCAGTCGAAGGGTAAGTTGTTTCTTTGCGGTGTAGAGTAGGAGAAGGCTATGTAGCTAGTTGTTGGGCATGGAATCTCCCCCAAGGCATGTTTTGGGGCTCAAAGCCCAAGTTTTGACCCAATCTTGTTGTAAAGCTCTGCGAATTGTGGGCACAGAGTGCAAAAGTATGATAGAGTCACAAGGTTGTCCGCCCTAGTTTTGTAATGTAATGTCGGATGGATAGACCTACCCATGGTCCGCGGACCATGGGATTGTATAAATAGAGCGAGGCTCTAAGTGTAAAATAGAGATAAGAGAGGTAGAAAAGAATAACAAGAGTAAGAGATTGAGTCACAAGTGTAAAGTGTGTCTTTGGGTCGTAGAGTAGGAGAAGGCTCTGCAACTGAGTGCGTAAAGGCCTATTAATCTACAGTTGAGTGTGCTAACCCCTGCAGCTGAGTGCACAGTGTGGAGTTGAGTTTGTAACTGAGGAAGGAATTAATAAAGAGAAGTTTTATCATAATTTTGTGTATCTGTTCTTGGGTTAATGCATGTTTGATATAATTTGTAAATATATTGTTTATTTACTGTGCACACCTGTATGAATGGTTTATGTTGTTAAGTATAACTTAAAGCATGCAAGTATGCTAATATAATTAACTAACATTGGAATACCAGTAAAGTCTTGGGTAATAATGTAGAAGAGCAATGTTCAGCCTCTGAGTAGGGCTGTGCGAAGGTAGTATCTTAAGCTGTGAGGTAGGGGAAAGAGCACGAAGTGACTTGCGCGCAAGGTCGAATCGCGGACCACTTGAACTCATCAGACATCTCCAGGGTGCAGAAACTTGGTTCTAGCACCCTCCCATACTACTTCGGGTGATACCTCAATCCGTGCTCCACGGACTATTGCCAAAAGGGCCAGTAGTACCGGGATTTGTTTGGCTAAAATAGCTCTGAACCTGGGTTAGGCCCCAATAAGCCAACATAAGTGCATAGAGACCTAGTAGTCTGCAGTTGAGTGCGCGAACTCCTGCAGATGAAAGTGCAGCGCAGATCAAGTTTGTAACCATTGGAAGCATTAATAAAGAGAAGATATCATATTTCTATGTATCGTTTCCTATTTTATGTATTATTGGGTATGAATCGTAAGTTTACTATTTATTTTCTATGCGGACTCATATGAATGTGTTGTATAAATAAATATAACATAAGTCATCCATTTACATGAAGATAATTAACTGGTGTAAGAAGATAAGTAAGATCTCAGGTGTGACTTAGGGAAGTAGTGCAAAGCGCTGCTCCAGCAGCACGGAAACCCCATAGTCCCCAGTTAAGGTTTCACGAAGGCAAATACATTAGGGCACAAAGGACAAGGGAGTGAACGAAGTAATATGCGTGCAGGGACTAACAGTTGGACTGAATCAACCTCTCAGACATCTCAAGGGTGTGGAAACCTGGTTCCAGCAGCCCCCCATACTACTTTGGGTGAGACCTTAGTCCACACTCTGCGGATTGTTGCCGAAAGGGTCAGTAGTACAAGGATTTGTTTGGCTAATTAACTTCGAACCTAGGTCAAGCTCGAACAAGCCAACAACATGACAAACATGCCATTTACTAGATATTTATAATACAACTCATTATGGTATTTACAATAAAAACCACATATATTCTCATGCACATTTTCCTCAACCAACAAATAACCATATTGTTTATGGATCTTTATAAGTCCATCACGATACACTATTTAGAATAATGTACACATATACACATATGCACATTTTCTCAACTAGAAAATAAAAGGATACGGTGCCTGCATCAGCAACAAGAAAATCCAGATGCTCACACATCCACCCTACCAGGATTCACCTCCTTCTTAGGAAGTCTAGAATCCACTACCAAAGTCAAAACTGCATCCGATGTCCAAGGCTACAATCCTTGTGTTACTTGTCCTCTCAGTGAACAGTTACCAACTCATTCTTCCAAGGCACACTCCTAATGTGCATCTTATTCCATATGGAAATGCTATTGACCAAAACAAATCCATCCCACCCTTCCCTTCTCTATTACATAGTCCATCCAAAAATCTGGTCACCCCCCCTTTTGTGCAATCAATCACCTTCCAAGTTCCCTTGCATCCCCATTCTAGAGAGATCCATCCCTTAATAAGTCTTCCTTGCATTGAAAGGTGCAAAAAGAAGGCACATCCCTACCTAAAAACCATCATACTAGTCATAGCATGCTCATGGAAACCAATGGATACTATTGGGTACTAGTGTCCCGCGATAGCCTTTCTTCTGAAGTGATTTACCAACATATTGTTTCCTATTCCAATTCCTTTCACTACTACTACAAATTCTTGTAGTTAGTTCCAACCACCAAACTAGGAACTTTCCATGCTTTCATGTACCAAACACATAAATCAAATTAGATTCAAAATAAATTGAAATAAATTCACATCATACCTCATTGGTAACTCGTCAATAAGGTACACCTACAATTCTATTCACTTCTTGTCACAACAAGTAAAACTAGATGTTTGATCAAATCATCACATATGAACATATTACATTTGGTTAGCACAAAACACAACCATCATAATCAAAATCATAAAACACATGTAACCATCATAAACCAGAATCATGGATTACACGCATAATAAAACTAAATGAAATATTGATAATTATCCTTTAATCGATCCTTAGCTTCTACCTTTATCTTTTGTCCTTTTCATATGCACATCAGATCGGTTGCCACACTTGACAAATGCCTAATACCTTCTCCTCAACCATGTACACCTACACATAGTGTGCATCATACACATGGAATACAACACCATACAATACATGCACCTATACCTAGCATACAACACATACACCTACACCCAACGTACAACACAACACATACACCTACATCTGGTGTAATAAATAACACATACACCTACACCCAGTGTACAAAACAACACAATACATACACCTACATCCGGTGTACAACTCAAAATAATACATACACCTACACTCAGTGTATAACACAATACATATAGATACACATAGTACAACACAACGAATACATATATCACGATACCACAACTACGCAATGCACATACACAATACCATATGTACACAAAAAAACATGTATAACAAGCACAAGATACCACATGTGCCCAACACAACATGTACAACATGCACATAATACCACATTTACAACATGTACATAGTACCACCTATACACAACACCGCCTGCACAACATGTACACAACACTACCTGCACAATGTGTACAAATCACCACATGTACACAAAACCACCTACACAATGTGTATAAAACACCACATGTACACAACACCACATGCACAACATGTACATAGCACCACCTCCACTCAACACCACATGTACAACATGTACACTGAACCACATGCACACAAAATCACACGTACAATCATAGACACAACACCACATGTAAATAGCATCATATGTACAACATGCACACCATGCCATATGTATGCAACACCGCATATGAAACATGCACAAAGAACCATATGTACACAATACTGCATATCCAACATGCACACAACACCATATGTACATAGCATCGCATATCCAACATTTGCACAACACCATATGCATACAACATTGCATGTCCAACATGTGCACAACACCATATGTACATATATAGCACTGTATAAAAAACATGTACACAACACCATTTGTACATAGCACTGCATAAACAACATGTACACAACACCATATATACACAACATTTCATGCACACAACATCACATGTGTGAAATGTATAACATATATACAACCATAGTACTACATATCCACAAACCACACACTGACTCTACCAAGCAACCTTGCTTCTAGTGTCTTACCCATGCTTCTCCTAGCATGTCGCGAATCACACTACTTTCATTTTACTGATGTATCCCTCGGCAAATCCTATCCATAACATAAACATAGGCATACTGTAATCACTTAATATCAATTCATATCCACATGATATTATCATTGTAGATTTTCCAGGGTTACTCTTCCCACTTAATTCCTCATAAACCAAGAACCTCTTCATGCCATTCACCTGCATAAGAAATCATTCCTCCGCAATAATGATTCTTAATGACCCTGTCAAACAATGACATATATACATATAAACATTAGCATAAAACAATCATGATCTATGATGACCCTGTCAGACAACTGCATACTTACACACACACACACACACACAAACATATATACATATACATATATAGACATCATCATAATCATAATCACAACATAATTACTAGATATCATAAGGTTAAGGTTAAGAGAACTCCTTTTATCCATGCACAACATTGAGAACAACAATTCCCAACATAGGTAAGAGATATGTTACCTTTACTTTACCTTTCCCACTACCTTTGTCATGATATCCTGCAACCATCCATTTATCCTAATGAACCCAACCAACTCAAACGACTATCATACTCTTGTCATCATTTTCCCTTATACATGCAACAAGCTTCATCCAAGTCTTTACATTACCTGTTGGGTTTCATTCAACTCTCCGTGAGCTCCATCAACTTTCCTGTTTCCCAACAATTTCCCAAGACCCTCAAAACATAAAAGGAAATAACAAAAGAAAACCATGAAAACCAATAGCAATATGACACCACAAACAAAGTGGCATGGCCATGCACGAGACATAAATAAAACTATAAATCAAGCGCAAAGAAAAATCACAAAGCACCGAAATCATAAAACTAACAATGAACACCATGACTCAACCCCATGGCTTCCTAGTGCTTCCAAAGGAAAGCTCAAACAAAGCCTTCTCCAAGATTCCATGGAAATATCCTTTTCCATGCAATCCCATACATCATACTGCGATAAACATACAATCGTCAACGTATAAATAAACATAACAATATATTAGTTACCTTAGCTTACTATGCCAAGCACATTTCCTTGTATCTGAACACATCCATGCCATCTCTCAAAGGACTCCAATTCCCTTGCCATATCCTGTCAGGCCAGGAGTAACTCCAGAAAAACTGATTCATTTATTCCATTAGGCAGCTATCTATTATATACATGAATGTGATCGTTCAGTTCATCTTCTTGATGACTGTTCACATTCAATTCTCCCAATTGCTGAGGATTAGGTGTCAACATTCCCCCCCTTAATCTGAAGGGATGTTGGTGAGTCCAAGCATCGTTCTGAATCTTTCAAGCTTTTCTCTTCCAAGTGCTTTGGTGAAGATGTCTGCAATTTTCTCATTTGTGGAGCAATGACGGAGATGGATTGTTTTGGCCTCAACATGATGTCGGATCAGATGATATTTAGTATTGATGTACTTTGTACGATCATGGAACTTTGGGTTCTTGGCCAACTTTATTGCAGAGGTGTTTTCAATCATGAGTGGAGTTGATTGTACTTGTTTTACCTGCAAATCTTCAAGAAT